>CAUYPK010024055.1:0-15769 GCA_963574355.1 Loris lydekkerianus
GCTGGAACATATTCTTCTTAGTAAAGTATCACAAGAATGGAAGAAAAAGTATCCAATGTACTCAGCCCTACTATGAAACTAATTTATGGCTTTCACATGAACGCTGTAACCCAGTTACAACCTAAGAATAGGGGGAAGGGGAGAAGGGAGGAGAGGTAGAGGAAAGGTGGGCAGAGGGAGGGGGGTTGGTGGGATTACACCTGCAGTGCATCTTACAAGGGTATATGTGAAACTTAGTAAACATGGAATGTAAATGTCTTAGCACAATAACTAAAAAATGCCAGGAAGGCTATGTTAACCAGTGTGATGAAAATGTGTCAAACAGTCTATGAAACTAGTGTATGGTGCCCCATGATCACATTAATGTACACAGCTATGATTTAATGAAAATAAATAAATAAATAAATAAATAAATAAATAAATAAAATAAAATAAAACAGAACTTCTCAAACATTGATGTAATCCCTCCTGGGAAGCTTGTTAAAATTCAGATTCTGATTCAGTAACTAGCTCCCGAGCGATGCGGTTTTCTGGTCCAGGGTACACTTTGAGTACTAGCAAGAGTGCGGACCACAAGGAGTGGGATGTTGAAACCGGACGTATTGATTTAATCTCTAAGAACCGTCTTGCCACATGATGGTAATATATCACAAATTATAAATCACTATATAAAAGCTATCAAGGATGTGGTAATGACGATGCTGATGATGAAAATGACCACTGCATGTGCACATAGGTAATATTTGAGAATTAGCTATATAGATCCAAATCCTGACTATGCCCCAACTGGCTACAGGGCTTCAGAAAAATTATTTGACATCTGCGCTATGGCTGTGTTAATAGTACCAACCTTATAGAGTTCTTCTGAGGTTGGAAAGAGATAACACACATGCAAAGTCCTTAGAGGTGCTTTAGCAATAGTAAATGTTCCAGTTGTAGGAGCATTAGTAGCAATGATAGTAGTAGGAAGAATATCTTGCACAGTCCTGGAGATTTCCTTTAGTTATCTTCCTTGTTTTGTGGCCAAGCTTCTCTCTGCACTGAAAGTTTTCCTCAAGTATTCCCTGTTGCTTCTGTGAAAATGAAATGTGATTTCATCCCTATGATTCCACACTGATCCTGAAAGCCAAAGTAACATAACCCAAGTGTCTTACTGTTAGCTAGTTACAGCCACATATGAGGTCTAGAAGATGCGCGAATAGCTCTTTAGTTTGGGTACACTGGCATGTTATGGCCCAATCTGAAGCCACAGAAGGAAGGAGTTCCACATCCATCCAGCCCTCTACAGGACAATTCTGCATCCAGTAGAAAAATCTCTCCCCCTTGGATTTTTTCTTTCATCTGTTCTTTTTCTTCTCTTGCTGTTTTTCTCATTTTTTCTCTCCTTCACCAAGGTCTTCCCTTTTCTTGAGCTCATCCTCCTGAGAGCTGTAGGTAGCAAATGATTTAATTTATGTTTGTCTGATTCTGTTTCCGGAAGGAGTCTGGCTGGATTGAGCATCCAACCGACAGCCGTCCTCCTTTCCACACCGTTCTCTCCCGCTGTCTTGGACTAGTCCAACTTCCAAGCTGATGAGCAGACTAGAGCACTGACTTCCTCAGCACTTGTGACTTTGATTTTAAGAGACTTGTATTTCCATTTCACTTTTTCTACCCTAAGTTGAATAAAATTGTCAAAGCTCAAAGCTGCTCTCTACCTCTGAGGTCTATACCCTAGAACTTCATTTCTCAAAACCTACTTCCTTTTCTGTCACTTTGCTCAACTGGACAGCCTCTCCAGGTTTCTTCTGCTCCCCTGTCCCAGTGCACCAGCTTCCTTCTGGCCCTGTTGGATTCTCCCATGCCCCTAACTCTGCTGCTTCAATGCTTTGTCTCATTGATTTTAGAAATCCTTGCTCCCTTCCTTTGCAATCCTGTCCCTCTGTCAATCCCCAGCCCTGGTCATAACCACAGTTCTGTTTCCCCACTTCTGGGTTCCTAGATTGACTAGAGAAACTTAAATAACAACCAAACCAAAATACTGATTCAATATCCACTGAACCCTTGTCAACTCACTCCCTCTCACTTTCCCCACAAGGCTGTTTCAAAGATTTTCCCCACACATTTCAGGTCTCTGATCTTCCTGTTAGAGCAGTGTTTCTTAAATGTTAATGTACAAATCCATCTCCTGGGAACCTTGTTAAAATGGAATTCCAACTAGTGAGCTCACTAGTTTAGAAAACACACGTTTGAGTAGAAGTGTTTTAGAGTTAAACCCTTTATGCTTTGACTTAAACTTGGTCAAAGAAACCATATTCCTTTTGTCTCACATCTTTCATCTCTTTCTTTCCATTATCTTCTCCCCCTATGCCCACAAGCATATGCAGGTCTAGCAAATGCAACCTTTTGCTAACTCCACTATTCCGAAAAGCAATATTTCTTAAAATGTGTTCCATGGAATGCTAGTCCTTAAAGGAACAAAATTCTATGGAAAAGATGGGTTCTATAGTCAAATACATTTGGAAATACCAGGTCCAACATAGGTCAAAAGTGCCTTAATGGCAGACGGTATTTCCTACATGTATTTTCCCAAACACCATCTCTGGAATTACTTTAGCAAATGCTATTCTAGGAACATCGTCTCATTGTGCCTTCCTTCCAAGGCACCCCTTTTCCAAACCACAGTTTACATGGATTTCCTCAAGTTTCTCAGCTTCTATTGAATTAGTAGCCCTTGCATTTCAGCTTTTGTTCACTATGCAACTGAAACTCCTTCCAATAAAATTAGCTGTTGAACACATTCCCTTTTGTTAATCAATTTTTTAATTACATATTCCTATATGTAACAAATATACAGGGTGGACGTAAGGTTTGTGTGCAATTTAAAGTTACAACTATTTTAAATTGCACCCAAATTTTATTCCACCCTATATATAAGGAAAAGTAAAAAGATAAAATTACCTGTAATCCTATTACTCCAGTGAAACCATGGTTAACTTTGTATTACACATCCTTCCAGCCTTCTCCTTACATACATATGGACCCATGTATATGCATACACACATGCTACATAATTATATTTAGTACATGCATGTGTATATACATATACATATATACGTACACATATACAGAGGGTGCCAAACTGTATGCATATTTAGGAAAGGAAAAAACTGTATTACAATGGTAATACTCAACATATGACAAAATATAAGAAAAGTTAGAGCACCTCTTATAATTGCAGAATTCAAACATGACTTGAGTATTACCATTTTAATACAGTTTTTTGTTTTCTTAAAATGTGTGTATACTTTTGGCACCCTCTATATGTATGTGAGTGTGCATATATAGTGTCTGAATTGTATATTGTGTAACAAAGTAAATAATTTTTCTTGTAATAGTTGATGTTGCAATTCTTTTAAGAAAAAAAAAATTCCTAATTTTGAAAACTGCTGCAGTAAGTGGTTGAAGTAGAAAGCAGGGTCCTGAGGGGAAGAAACCTGCCTTCTGTAAACGAGGAGAAAGTATTTATACCTTCCTTGAGAAGGGGCATAGTGAAGAGAGGAAGGGGAGAAGAGGACTCATGGACAGTGGAAAACCTCATGGTGTGTGGAGTCATAGATGTTGAGAGAGATTTGATTATCCGCATACTTTAGAGGTGGAGCTTTAAAGCCATGAATAATTATATTCTTGAAAACAAAGGCACAGCCACCCTAACATAGGAAAGGTCAGGTACGTATTTGGGTATTGCATACTGCTTGTTATTTATTCTTTTCTGAGAAATGAAATCAAACATCACAATCTGTTTTGTATTCTGGAAATCAGGCTTTTAATCTCATTGAATGGACCAGTCACTGATTTTCAGTCTCAATAAATACATAAGGGCAATTTTACATAAGTAGTTTTGATAAACTTAAAAAAAAAAAAGATTATATCTGCATTAAGTTTGAATCTTGAGCTTGGCAGCCTTCATATGTTACTGTTATTCTTAGGCCTAGTGGTGATGCCCTGTGGTCCAGCTCCTTCCATCCCATGTATATTTCCAGCCTAATTTCTTCCTATTCATCCCTCCTACTCTACTTCCTCTGACTCAAAGAGATCACAACAGTAAATGAACCTTAAACTTTACATATACTCAAGTTCTTGGCAACTCCAAAATGCCAAAGCCTTTCAGTACCTCTTTTGTTCTGTCTAGAATGCCCTTCCTCCCCATGTACAATTCAATGACTACATGCTCAAGGAAGCCTTTATTCAATCCTTTCTGGCAGAGTAAACAGTTCTATTTTCTAAGCCTTCCCAGATCTTGATTTCTATCTATATTCTAGTAGTTATCAAGTTTCCTTTTAATTACTTGTTTGCATGCATTTTTCTGGTGTACAGATAGGAAGGGACATGATTCAATATGATAAAATATGAACATATTATGAATCTGTTTATGATCAGTAATAATCATCATGCCAAAGCAAATTTGTCAATTATAATATGCTAGTACGTGTAGCAATGGTACTCTGCCTCAGTTATTCCACCACACAAATGCGCCTATACTTTCTCTTTCCTTCTTTTTCTTTCTTCTTAGTTAATACTTAGAAAAAGCTCCAGAAAGGTCTTAGGTGTAAGGTCCATTACATCATGCTTTTTCTTTTTATGAGACCTCTAACATGATGCATTTCAAATGTCAATGTGTATTTACATTAGCTGGGGATTTTGTCAAAATGCAAATTCTGATGTAATAGATCTGGGGTGGGTCCTGGGATTCTGTATTTATAACAAGCTCCCCAGAGATGCCAATACTAGTGATCTGTCAAAAGTATTGAAAAACACATTTCTACTGCTATGAATTGAATGAGTGTTCAGGCTTGGAAGGAAAGTCATACATGAAAAATTTATTTCTTGGATAGGGTTTGGGCTCCAAAACTAGCCAACAACATATATAGTTAAAATTATATTTGAGAGTATGATGGGATCCTCTCAATAGGTCTGTATGACTAGGCTGAACCCTCAGCGTTTGTGTTCACTGATAATCCTTTCATCAACCACCAGATAAAGATGAACTGATGAAGATGAAACTGACTCTACATGTCAGTTTACAAGTAGAAGGCATGCTGTACACAATTAAATATATGATTTTTTAAATGTATGTAAATAAGTATCTCAAAACATGGCTTGGTGCCCAAAGCACAGTGGTTATGGCACCAGGCACATGTACCAAAGTTGCCAGGTTCAAACTCAGCCTGGGCCAGCTAAAGAACAATGACAACTGCAACAACAAAATAGCCAGGCACTGTGGTGGGTGCCTGTAGTCCCAGCTACTTGGGAGGATGAGGCAAGAAAATCATTTGAGCCCCAGAGTTTGAGGTTGCTGTGAGCTGTGATGCCACAGCACTCTACTGAGGGTGACATAGTGAGAGTCTGTTTCAAAAGGAAAAAAAAAAAATCTCAAAACACTGGAATTATGCTGCTCACAGCCATGAGAACCATGTGGAGCTAAGATGAGAAAAGAGCACCTCTGAAACCGCTCATCTCAGCCCCATTCTTGGGATACTTTCATTGAGTGAAATGGTGAACAGACCTCACACTTGGTTAATCATTATACTCCTCTATTTTCCTATTTTTAATTGAAAGAAAATAGTTAAATATATATACATTATAACATATACATGCAGTTTCTGCATTCTCATAGTATCAGCCCCAAACACATGTGGACTTGTGCATTCCTGCCATCTGAAGTTTATGATCAAAACATCAGAATTTCTCAGGTGGCTTGTGAGTCAAAGCTTGCAAAGCCATGAAGTATAACATGGAAAGCCTGTCATAGAATATTCAATAATGTCATAAACATATTTGTACAGAAATCTATAAACCTGCCATTTTCAGATTCTAATAAGTCAATAGAACAAAATCTACAAGTTTTTTTACAATTCTTTAGATTTTTTTTAGTAAAAGAATGAGATATTAATAGCTTTCCAATTTGTTATCATTTTGTTCCTTCTTTCTCCTTAGGGATATTAGTTGATCATGAGCATTATACAGTTCTGGAATATTCATTTCATCTTTACAAATAACATTGAAATTGAAAGATTTTATGTCACTCTAATAGAGCCCAATGGACTTTCCAGGCAATAACTAATTTTCCTAAAACCTGCCCTTATATTTATTCCTTACTTTCCCTACTATCTATACCACTCTGCACAAATCAACAGAATTTTTAGAAAAATGGTGTTTGGTACTTCTAAAATAAAATTCATCATTAATCTCTCTTCCCTCCCCATCTCAGAATCAGACTGAACTAACAACATGCTCTGATGTCTCTGAACAAGCTCATCCTGCCTCCTGCCTAAGGGTGCTCTGGGAGATGATTGAAAATTTTAAAATATAAAAACACACTGGAACTATAATAAACAACTCAGCAATGTGCCTTCTAAGGTGGACAGATTCTTGGTAGGCAGCCCTAATTGTTGCAATTGCTTTTAGGTATTCTAATGCACTCAGCTGAATTATGCACCACACTGCTTCTGAATGACACAGCCATTTCTGACTCCATTAATATGGAAGATTTCAGCCAAATGCTCTTAAATGATAGCTTCTCTTTATTTGTAATTTCAGACTCTATTGATTTCCTTCTGTTCCCTTCATTATGATTTCAATTGATTACCTTGGCAACTGCAATAACAATGATTGCACTTGACACTGTCTGAGACTCTTGAGATGGTATTTGAATAGGAATGGTATCATTTGGGGGAAAGTGCCTGCAAGAACCTGTCATTAACAGTACACTTACACTTTACTTTTATTGACTTTCCTCTCTTTTGAGTAGGCCCTTGTCACAGAGTTGGCTGTTAACTGGGCTACAGTAGTAGTAGTTCAGATTATTGCAGCTCTTCAAAGGGTAAAAGAGTCTTATTAATGATAATGGAGAAGTGTTGCATATATGCACTCATGTATGCACTATACAATATCTTGTGTATGTATGTGTGTGCGCATATGTATGTGTAGCTGTCGCCCTTTTGCCAAGGTTGCCAGTTCTGTGACTTGCCATTCAGATTAACTTACCAGCTGGGGTGGGCATCTGATGGTGGTTGAACTCTTAGGGGACCAGAGCTCAAATTAGAGACTCCAGCGAAGATTTGATAATGAGTTCTGTATAATGTCTTTATTAGGCTTTTAAGAAAGAAGGAAACAAACAAACTTTCTTTATATCATTGTCACAGCACAGAATTTAAAATTCAAAGGCTCAGCTGTGGATTGCAAACTGTGAATTTTATGTAAACTCTTAGGTCACCACTTTAGCTCAGCTGGCCCTCACTGAGAGACTGATGTCTGCACGAGATTCATAGAGAATATCAGCTGTGCAACACAGGGCATTTGTAGTCACACTTCCTAAGTTCCTTTCTTCTAGTGATGCTTTCATTACGTAGCCATTTATTTATCCTTTTCTAATAGCACAAGTTTTCTGGGACAAAAGGAGGTATTTGCTATGTTGCAAGGCTTCATAGAAATTTAGGAACACTGAATTTCAGCAATTTTCTTCTAAAAGGCTCATGTTCTCTTCATTCTTTGGAAAAGAACTAACACCACTCTGATTCCCACCAAAATGTTTGGCTTATTTGTATGAGATATAGTGTGGTCAGAAGAATCATACAATAGAACTCCATAGACATGGTTTCCAGGCTCATCTCTGCCATGGACTATGTGAGTTTCTGCAAGTCAATTTACATCACTAGACCTCAGTTTTATTCATCTATAAAACACGGGGATTGGATTCAATGATGTCTAAGGTCCTTTCTAACTTTATATTTTCATAAAATCTTTGACAGAGAAATTTGATGAGCCAGCTTATTATATGTAAATGTCAATGAATTTAAATAGGGAAGAAAGTGCCTGGCATAAAATGTGCTTAGTATTTGCAAAAATCTGCAAATTGGAAAACAAACAAATAAATACCAAAGAGGTTTCCTGAATTCAAGCTATTTTCTTTTTCTCTTCAAAGTCACTCATCCTTGCCCTCGCCTGTGTAGCTCAATTGCTTTTGCTGCACTGAAAGCTAATTAGTTTTGGTCAACTATTTCTTGTTTATTTGGAAGACACAAGATTCTAGTTTCATCTCCAGTATAATCAATTTTTAATTTGATATTTCTTAACTTTGCCCCAATGGCGCGTGAGTGTATATGTGCCTGAGGTTGAGCAGAGGAAGCCTATGGGGTTGCCAACTCCGTATCAGAGACTGATAAAGTCAGTTTTTTCAGGGTGATATGACTACATCTGCGACGAAGTTAAGACTTGAATGACCCAAGTCCTCAAGAGACACTTTAAATGTCAGCCAGTTAGGATATTATATGTTGATTGCATGTTGTACCTTCTACTATGGGTTGTGAGACATGAAAGGAGAGGGACGGGGACAGGGCATGTCTAAGGAAAAGATGGAGGAAGAGGAAAAGGAGAGAAAGCAGATTTGGGGAGAAGACTGATTAAATCAGATTCTGTTTTGTGTTTCCCCTTCTCAGGAGTCTGTTTTTTTCACAGAACTGTAGATTCTTGTGTGGTTTTGACATGGCCCATCCCTTGTCACTGCCAGGAGCGAAATCAGCATCTTCTGAATGGAAAGTCTTCATGTTTACCATGTTTAAGAATGTCAATCATTCACCAGCCTCAATATTAAGACTCGTTTGTTAGTTGGTAACCGTGCTGCCAGCAGTCCTAAAAACAGATCTGGAATGAACAGTGGATGGATAACAACGAAACCACTTGACAATACTGAAGACTCCAAGGCAAGGCATAATTTTAATCACAGAAGTCAGATATAAAAAGAGCTTCTCCCTTCTTTTTAACAAGCCCTACCCGTCTCACTGTCACTTACCACAACCCTCATGCGTGAGGATCTCTGTTATTGACGAAAGGATCAGTGACAACCATTCTGTTATGAAACACTGCTAGAAGATTGAGAAAAAAAATGAGATTTGGGGCCCAGATTTCTTGACTCATTCAGATCTGGGCAAATGCTTCCTGTCTAAACTAAAAGCCCAATTTAAAATGGATAAAACTATAAAACTGGAGTAACAAGGCTATGCCTGCACAAACTTGTATAGTGTTTTAAATTTAACAAAGAGGTTTCATATGTTATATCCATCTGATTCTCACAAGGACACAAAAAAGAAGATATTATTATTACCTTACATCAATGGGGGGACAACTTCACAGAGCTTAGTAGGGTTTATGAAAATAACAGGAGGCAAAAGTTAGAAATTGAATGCAAATATTACATCAAGTTAGAGTAGTCTTTCCTTATAGCATAGGTTCCTTCTGGAACACAGATCTCTGTATTAAAAAAAAAAAAAATTCTAGGAGGTCATCCCAAGGGATGCATGTGTGTGTGTGTGTGTGTGTGTGTGTGTGTGCACATGCACATATGTATTTGTAGCTCTCACCCTTTTGCCAAGGTTGCCAGTTCTGTGACTTGCCATTCAAATTAACTTACCAGCTGGGGTGGGCATCTGATGGTGAGATGGGAGACCGGGACATGCTTATGAAGGAGGTGAGAGGCCTTTGGTTTTGGTGAAGAAGTGATTTTTGAACCTCAGAGGTTATTGTTGCTAACAGTAAGCACTTTTCTTGGTACAACTTCGGAGGCTCTGCTATAAATCCTGGGATCTCACTCCTCGGCCAGTGCCTCCCTGATAGCAACCCACCCGAAGGCTAATAGATCTGGGGGTCTGGCATGAAACCTTGGAATTAGTGTCCCTTTCTGATGGTTGCTCACTTCCTCCTTCCACTGCCTGGGCATGTGTCCTTTCATGAGGGCACTTGAAGGAGATGCTTTTTTGTTTAGTGATTTTCTGCACCAACAGTTTCCTCATTTAGAGATTGAAATGGATATACTTCACCTTGGGAAGTAATGTTCTAGAATCTGTTCCTTTTCTGCTAGGAGCCAGGTGGCAGGGACACTGAAAACATGGGATGAAAGAGGACACAGCTTTTGCTGAGGAGAAAAGGGTCTGTGTGAAGAGTGTCAAGTCCAGGGCATGACTCTGGCCATGCATTCCCAGAACTGAAATAAAATAACCAACTTTGCTTCCCAGGACAATGGCAAAAGAATGCTACAGGAAGCACAGAGTCAGCAATGTGGTTTCTATTAAGGTTTTTTTTTTTTAATGCTTATTAATGGACATCTTTGGTATTCATAAAAATTCCCCTTGTATGAAAATTTAAGTAGAATGAGTTAATCTAGGGATTATAATGGATACATTACTGAAGAGTTTGACAATCTGGGGACTTAACCAAAAGGGGAACAACCACATGTAGAAAGGCACATAAAACAGAATTGAAGTTTCTTAGGCCACTTGATCTACACACAATTCCAAAAGGTTAGCCTTTTGCTTTTAGATATGTTCTAGCAGAATTGGTAATAGAGAAAAGGGTCAAAAAATGGCCTCTTTTCACTAGGAATATCATGTGCCAGAGTTTGTAGTTCCTTGGTGGGAGAGGAATGGTTTGCAACTCAATTGATTGTCTTTGGTTCACTGTTGCTGAGTTGAATCTCGAGACTCTCAACTGCCATAGCAAATATTTCCTGTTCTATAGTGTTGGAGACTTTTTTTTTTTTTTTTTTTTTTAAGCATCATCACTTCCAATGACCAAACTCTGGCTGTTTCCCAGCCTCAAAAAGGACACTGTCGAGAAGGAGTATGCATTGTGATGGGCAGAGGGGACTTAGCCTGATGAGAACAGTCTGGAAGTAAGGGCAGTATACAGACACTGGAATGGGGGGGGGGGGAGAAATCAGAGGTAGAGTAGGGGAGTGTATCTGTTTCCCTTTTCCCCACACTCTTTAGTAGTCCAAAGGAAGGAGAAAATGGATGTGGGCCACAGCAAGCCAGACAGCGTATGTAATGAGGGACGGCAGGGATCTCTAGCAAAGACTCCTCTCCAGGCACCAAATCACAGCAAAGCGGATGGCAGAGCCAGCTGAAGTCCAGACTCCAGATTGAGTAGTCATCTTCAAGGTTATCATCACTAGACATAGAGGCAGCTTCCAACAAGCTGAGCAGGACAGGGTATATGCCAGGGCTCTTTTTGGTTTCAGTGAGCATAGTGATGAAAGAGGCATCTGTGCTGTGGCCACATCCTTTAACGTGTCTGGGACACCTCTGTTTTCTTTCGTGTTTTCAGGAATCTCAATTGCACATCCTTTATGAACTAATTCTAGTCCAATATCAAGATTCTCCCCACTGCTAGTATCATAGAAGTAGATCTTTGGCCATGTTGAGACACCAGTGTGGACATGGATAGAGATCTTGGCTACAAGGGGCTTCCAGTCAGCACAGTGGCTGAGTCTATCAAATTCATCCAATGCTTTCTTTTCCCATCATTCACCTGACAGGGCGATCCGCAGCAGCCTGCCCTCCATTGCTTGAAATGGAAGGCTCAGGAAGTAACTCCTGAGAGCTCTGAGGAGGTCTCCTTTTTTTCAGTTGTTGTTGTTTTAAAAAGGAAACTTGACCAAAAATCTATGCTGACTATATAAGCTCATTCCATTTATGTGATTCCTTTTCACATTTGCTCCTAGATCTATTTTAGACCAGTCACATTCTTTATTAGTTATTTGTAAAAGCATAGATTTCTAGTCACACTGATAGTAGGGCTAAAATTGATGATAATTTCAAACTATTATATATATGGTGCATTGTTCTAAGTACTTTAAACATATTAACTTATTAGTTCTCACAGCAGTGGACAGATATTCCATTATTATCTTCAATATACAAATAAATAATACCACTCCTAGACTAGAGCAAAGAGGTTCCTGCCCTTAGCCAAATGCTTCAGTGAGCTCTGTTTTTCCAGTTATGCCTTCATCATTAACAAAAAAAAATCTATGAGGTTAAGGCATGAACATGGCCAAGGGACAGCCACAGGGTGGATGCTGGTAGGAGCCACAGAATCCCAGGCATCCATGGGTCATGGTGATATAATCAAGTCCATTTGAAACCTTTTCTTGTAAAGGAAGAGCATGGTGAAGGAAGGGAATGTGTGCTAGTTGACAGCTGTCCTGATGCCACTCTGTTCCTGCTGGGTATTCTGAAAATTCTAAACCTTCATATTTAACCACCTCCCTCCATTGACCACCTCCTTAGTTGATCTAATTTTCATAGACTGAATAGGCACCACATGTATGTATCAGTACAGTAGACCTAGTTCCTTATGTTCAGCACCTCTGTATGTTGACCAGTTTATTACCGTCCCTTGGGTTGTCAACTTACGGAAGGTTCCACTGTATGTACGCTGTCTTTCTAGAAGATATGACAGTGTGCTGGCTTGACTTATGACCCTCCAATAAACATACAGTATCTGTGCCTCCACTTACATTCTTTCCTCAGGTTGCACAAATGTTAGAGGTAGGCTGATTGAAGAAATCAAGGCACATGGAAATGAAATGGTGTGTCCAACATCACAAAGCCAGAAAGCTGTAGAGCTGTGATTTGAAAACTGATAACTCTGGCTTCAGAGTCTGAGGCTTCATATTATAATATCACAACAGTTGAGTTTAAGGAATCTGGAGATAGAATACTGACCTGACCTCTCACTTCTGTACCGCATTACCCTCAAGCAATTGTCCTGCAAGAAGATCTAAAATTTCTGTGCTACTGACGGGGGGCACAGCAGGACACCCTGAGTGGTCACTGTAATACTTTGTTCCAGGAGACCCATAGTTCCCTAGAGCTGACTTAGGGCCAATTAAGGAGCAAGATGCTGTCAGAGTGGCAGATTATGAATCAGCCAGAGGAGGAACATTTTCAGTGATCAGGGAACTCAGGATCTTGAGTAAAGTTTAGTTAAGAGAAAATAAAAATTCCATTACAAAAAAGTAAATTGTTTAAAAGGCACTCACTTGTATGGTGAAATAAAATTAGGTTTGGTGTTGCCTGGGGTGAATTTATTGACTTTCTGAGTGACTTTGTCAAATTGTTTAATCTCACCAGGCCTGTGCTTCCTCATTTTCAAAAATGGAGAGAACAGAAATCCCATGTGAAACTGTTAGCACATCCCCTAACACATGACAGGAACCCCATAAATGGGGATCAGATCAATAATGGAAACAGCAGCAACATCAAAGATAATAAAAGAAATAATAATAATGATAACAGTTAATGGTTACATAGTGTTTACTACACTCCAGACTCTGCATTTTCACTTCTTAATTCTGACAAGAAAGTCATGAGGGAGCTCTACTCTTGTTATTATCCCCCTTTGACAAATGAGAAAACAGAGGCTCTGGGAGACTAACTCAACCAAAGACACTAGGATGATGAAAAAATATCAGAGACAATAATCTAAACCAGGGTCGGTGCCTGCAGCTCAAGTGGCTAAGGCACCAGCCATATACACCAGATCTGGTAGATTCGAATCCAGCTTGGGCCTGACAAACAACAATGACAACTACAACCAAAAATATAGCCAGGTGTTGTACCAGGTGCCTGTAGTCCCAGATACTTGGGAGGCTGAGGCAAGAGAATCACTTCAGCCCAGGAGTTGGAGGTTGCTGTGAGCTGTGATGTTGTGATGCCACAGCACTCTACCCAGGGCAACAGCTTTTGGCTCTTTAAAAAAAAAAAAAAAAAAAAAAAAAAAGAAAGAAAGAAACTCTAAACTCGGGATCTGCAAACTGTCCTTTAAGTGTTTTAGGCTTTGCTGGCCAAGATGCCCTCTGTCACAGTGAATCCACTCTGGCTTTGCTCTGTGAAAACATCTATCACCATACATAAACAAATGAACATAGCTATATCCCAATAAAACTTTATTTATAAACATTAAAGTTGACATTAAATATATTTTTACATATAGAGCCAGAGACAAAATGGCTGACTGAAGCAGCTTTCCACAGAGGCACCCATCCAGAAGGAGAGTTAAAGGACAGAAATTTGGCAAGTAACCTGGTGGATTAGAGCTACACCAAGAGAGAAGGTTGAAGAATGCACATCAACCCTGCTGAGGTGAGCTGCAACCCAAAGGATATAAACAAAAGGTACAAAATTCATCACCAAGTGGACGGTAGTCTACTCCCCCATGAGAACGGCTTGGAGTGCCCCAGAAACAAACAAGCAGAGTTCAAAGGTCCTCCCACTACACTCCACAGGAGAAACCCTCCAAAAACTGGACCTACCTCCCCTACTAAGGTGCCACAGCATTCTCCTGCGAGGCATAAAACTGTATAAAACTGTATATACTCTCTACCTGCAATTCTGAGCTCCCAGCACTCCCCTCCACTCTCACTCTGAGGTCTAGAGGCCTGTCCCCCAGGAGTCCAGATTCTTGGGTGATTTCTCGAAGGGTGTGGACAGGGCTTAGACTGCAGCTGGTCAGTGCTGATTCTGTGGCACAGGAGTGAGGAGAGGGTGGTCAGCTAAGAGGGAACCACACAAGAGCGGAGGTGCCCCGAGGCACAGAGCAGCAGCCATTTTTGGCAACAATAGGGCTCACTCCTGAATATTCTGAACCCACACCCCCTGTCTCCGGGCATCTTCTCAGGTGGCAACCACTGTGGAACAGGATCTGGGACAGAAATGCAGTCCCCATGAGTAAAAGGTTTGCCTGAGGTGGTACCGGCTGGGGTGGAGCATGGGGACTAGAAAACGCACACATAGAACCGGGAAATTCCCAGGGCAGGGCTGACCCACAGGACCACTTTACTGAGCCTAAGACATACCTGGCCCTCAGGGGAATCATCAGCCTAAAGACAAAGGAAGGCAGGAGGCTAGAACTGACAGCTAACCAAATACAAACCTGCAGGAGCAAAGACAGGGCCTGAGGCACAGGCTCTGGGAACTCAAAACAGCTTCTCTTCTGCAGGGGAATTTAGCAGTGATAGAAACAAATTCCCGCAAAGTTGTTCTGATCTGTCAGTAACATCAATCAGGGGTGGGACTGGAACTGAGTGAACACCCCCCAGGCTCCATCAAGCACCCAAGGTTGTCAGGCCTCACCTCCCTCTGCTGGATAGAGGAATAGAGGATGGATTGAGGCCTGGATGAGCAGATATAAATTTCCTTGTGATTCAGGCAGGTGCAAACCCCTAGAGTATCTCCTCAATGGAGGCAACTGGGTCACAGCCCTGCATGGCTATCAGTGACTGGGTGTGACAGAGGTGCAAGGTGGGGGAGGAGGCATCAACCTTCCCAAGACTAATCTATTTGCTCAGTGGGTTCTCCTGACTTCACAGAGCACCGGAGCAAGTCATATCTGAGTAGTCACCAGACCCCTGCGATCAAGTTGCCAGAGACCTTTTAATAATCTCCCACCTGAGACAGGTGCTGACTGACACAATTGATTTGGACCTTTTGAACTGAGCCAATCGCCCGAGGACTATTCAAGTGGTGCCCTGGGTATGTGGTTGTAGGAAGGTTTGATTTTTTTTCCCCAATTGTTGCCTGGGGTGAGGGGGAGACTTAATTACTGGTATTTCTCCACACCTAAGACTTCAACCCAGAGTAACTGTTTCACTAGGGTCGGAAAGAGACCAGCTGAAAACAAGACAGAATAACTACAGATCTCTCTGCTGAAACCTTTAAAGCTAGAAGAGCGTGGTCATCAACTTTCAATCTCCTAAAACAAAATAATTTTCAACCCAGGATCTTGTACCCAGCTAAACTGAGCTTCATTCATGACGGAGAAACTAAATACTTCAACGACATTCACATGTTGAAGAAATTTGCCACAACTAAACCAGCTCTCCAGGACATTCTTAGACCTATCCTCCATAAAGACCAGCATAATTCTCCACCACAAAAGTAAACCCACCCAG
>CAUYPK010024056.1:0-27299 GCA_963574355.1 Loris lydekkerianus
TTTGAGTTCTCTGTGGATTCTGGTTATTAAACCTTTGTTGGAGACATAACCTGCAAATATCTTCTCCCATTCTGAGGGCTGTCTGCTTGCTTTACTTACTATGTTCTTGGCTGTGCAGAAGCTTTTTAGTTTGATCAGGTCTCAGTAGTGTATTTTTGAAGCTGCTTCAATTGCCCGGGGGGTTCTCCTCAGAAAATACTCGCCCAGACTGATTTCTTCAAGGGTTTTCCCTGCACTCTTTTCTAGTATTTTTATAGTTTCATGTCTTAAGTTTAAATCTTTAATCCAGTGAGAGTCTATCTTAGTTAATGGTGAAAGGATTCTCATTCAGACCAGGTAGATCCCAAGGTCTTTGATCTCCTGACCACAGGACCTATGGAGCGAGACTACAGTACCATTTCAGGGGAATGTGGCGTCTCCAAGATCTCATCTTTGACAGGTCCTCTCAGCTGACATTTTTCAAATTTCAGGAGTTCTTTACTGCCACTATTTGAGCAGAAAATGTGTCTCATAAGATTCATAACCCCCTGAAGCAATGGGTGCAGTATTGAATAATATAATAATAGGTACTAAAAAATGTTTTAAAAACAGATATGCTAATACAGCAACAAAAAATACGCCCTGCATGGCAAAGTCCAACAGAACTGAGCTTGTGATGATTTTCTGCTTTGCTTCTGGAAGCCCTTTGGATTACCCACATCACTGTCACACTCTGCCTGGGCAATGAACATCAAGAGATGATGGATCAAATGAGAAAATGAGTGTCGAGATCCCATTAGGAGAAAGGCAAGTATCCAATCGTTTCATTGCCCACAAAAATATATTCCTTCCTTTTCCCTCCTGTATGGACTTCATTGACCTTTTCTAAAGTCCCAGTTTCCATTTAACCTCTGTGCCAGTCAAGGTAGCACGCCCAAGTCCCTGGCCTTCTCCTTCCCCCGGCGATCACCCTTTGAAGTCACGGAGCCTGCGGTACACAGAAGGAAGCCATTAGCAGGGGCAGGTCCACTCCTGCAGCCTTCCGTGAATTAGATGGTAAGGAAGCACTTTCAGCCGCTCACTGCGAGGTCGCACAGGCCGACTGCTGGCAGCGCCTTCCCCTCGATGACAGGTCACTAAAGAATCCTCTTCAGGCAGCTCATTTCTGAGTAATATTACTGTTTGGACTTCTGAAATGATTTTTGCAGTGCACATGGCTGCCAAAGGCAGGGATTATGGAGTTGGAGCTCTACAGATTCCCAGCCTAGGCAAGGGCAGGGACCAGGCTTACGAATAGCCCCTTAGTATCTTTCTTCCCTGAGTCAGGAAGGTGGGGACAGCTCCCCAGTGGTTCCACGATTTCTTAGAGCTAGCCTGAGATCTAGAGGAGACAGGGGGCATGTCAATGTCACGATGTGTCTCCGACACACTCCTTCAGCTTGAACCAGAGCAGTACCCTTTGAGTTGCTCACTCAGGAAACTTTTATCAAGTGCCTGCTGTGGGCCAGGCCCTCTTCACCACACTGTGAATACAGAAGGGAAGAAAACATAAAAACTCAAGGCTCATGAAACTAATCTGCAGCAAGATAGGCAAGAAAATAAATATAGCAGCCCTCCCTGCGGTATCCCAGTAACTGCACTTCACTGCCTGGGACTGGGCTGGGAAGGGCCCTGGGCCTGTTAACTGCCTCATGCTGAAAACGAGGAGACCGAGCTTAGCGGGGGTAACTTCCCCCTAAGTTATAGAGAGGAGGGTTGGCCCGGTCGGCAGAGTTGAATGCCCAGGCCCCTGACACCGCCTCCCCGGACTCACCAGCATGGACCAGGAAGGGTTCATCATGGAATCTTGAATTTTGCCAGGTGTGCGTGATCTGGAGGGTCAGGCTTTGGCCCCAGGAGCACCACTTAGGACACAGAGTGCAGTGGCGATGCCTCTCCTACAGCAGCACGCCCAAGACAAGAGTGGTCGGTAGGCTTGGTGGCAGCCTCCACAATGTCAGGGGTCTCCACCATCTTGGGAGCTATTCGTTTCCAAGACTGTGCCACCATTTCGCTACTAGAAGTAGAATCGAGGTTACCTTAGAAAATGCAAAGTGTGTGCAAGCAAATGCTTTATTCAGGCTGCAATATTTCAAGAGTTTTACAGGCCAGGAAGAGTCTGATACTTTTCAAATTAATTAACTCTCCTTGTAGACTGTTTATCTGCTTTTGGATCAAATCCCACACCAGGGAATTTAACTGCATTTCTGACATTGTTACCAAGACTATGGCCACCCTTTGATGCTGTTCCTGAAAGAAGGAGGTATGGTGATGGTCTGCAAAATCAATACGCAGGAGCCAGTGGAGACTCTGGAGTTTGATTTCTGTAGCACCAATGTTATTAACGAAATGAGTCTGCAGTCAGAGGGGCTCTGTGAAGCATTTTCCAAATGCTTGACATGCTTGATGTGACAAGCAAGGTCCTACAGAAATCCATGTCCCCCGACAGACCTTATGTCAGATTATCTACTTGGGGAAATATAGGAGGTTCCCATCCTGACTACCCCAAGATTTGAGCTAATGGAAGCATTTCACTGTGATCAGATCCAGGTCAACAGACAGGAGATTTCTCTTCTGGAACCATCTACAAAGGCAATAGTTCTATCTTACCAGGAATATATTTAGGTAGATAACTAAGGTTTCCTACTGCAATACATGATTAGAAATCGAGATATGCAAATATGTTTTGTGGAATATTACTGCTGCGCTGATGAAAAAGTTCCTGAGTCTGAGTCTTGAGTATAATTCACTGTAATAGTTTATGTGCATTCATCATCAGTTCAGTTCTCATTTTTAGTGTGGTCCTTTTTATAATTTATTGGATTTTCTATAGAGAAGAAACATAGGACTCAGTAAGATGGGACCTGTAACTTAATAGTCGCAATGTGTTTTGTGAAATGAATGTTTCCTTACAGTCATAGATTATCCAGAGTTGGACCGTCCTGTGGTTCTGTCTTTTGAACTCACGGGAATCATTATGAGCTGAGATGCATAGATTATGTGTTCTATTTCAGTAGAACATTTCAAGAGTTTGATGAAGCTATATCTGAAATGTTCTTTGATTTATTTACTGTTAGAAAAACCAAAGGCATATGAGTGTTGGTTATTAATTGGAATTCTGGATCTTAAAGCAGTGGTTCTCAAAATACTGTGCCCCAAACCAACAGCATCAGAACCACTGGGAAATTTGTAAGAAACCATGGGGGTAAGGCCAGCAATCTATATTTTAACTAGCTGTGCCCAGGAAAGTTCTCATACATGTTAAAGTTTGGAAACCACTATTTTAAAGAATACTTTTTAAAAAACCAAACATTTAATTGCATTGAGGTGATTACTTTCACATGTGATTTTTTTTTCTGCAAACATTCCAAAGTGGTGACATCACCAAACAAGTCTGAACAATCCTTTTTTTTTTCTTTTTATTTGTGACAGAGTCTCACTAAGTCACCCTCAGTAGAGTGCTGGGGGCATCACAGCTCACAGCAACCTCAAACTCTTGGGCTTAAGAGATTCGCTTGCCTCAGCCTCCCAAGTAGCTGGGACCACAGGCATCTGCCACAACGCTAGGCTATTTTTCATCGCAATTGTCATTGTTGATTAGCAGGCCCAGGCCGGGTTCCAACCCACTAGCCTCCGTGTATGTGGCTGGCCCCATAACCACACTGTGCTACAGGCACTGAGCCGGAACAATTCTTTACACGATTTATTTTTAAAGTGTATCATTTGAAGGAATCTATTAACATGATGTAGAACAGTCTTCAGAGTCATAGATTTCCTTCTTGTTCTCAAAACTGTTGATGGCAGTGAGGACTATTGCATAACTTCCATTTGCTTGTGAGTTTCTTGACCAAACCAAGGTGTAGAAAACTACTTATTATGTGTTTTTTACTTTCCCTAGTAGTTTTCACTGAAATAATTTTGTTGCATATAAATATTTTTGTATTCAGTAAAATATAACAACTAAAAAAATAAGAAACTTGTAACAAGCAAACCATATAGCTTGTTAGAAGCTGGTTAAGTCTGAGGGCAAAGGAAAGGAGTGGGATGGGAGTGCAGGGGCAGGAGTAGGGAAGGTGACAGTTATTAACAAGGTGGTCTAGGCGTGACCAATGGGGAGGGGACACTGGGCAGGAGTAGGGCAGGTGACAGTTATTAACAAGGTGGTCCAGGAGTGAGCACTGGGGAGGGGACACTGGGCAGGAGTAGGGCAGGTGACAGTTATTAACAAGGTGGTCTAGGCGTGACCAATGGGGAGGGGACACTGGGCAGGAGTAGGGAAGGTGACAGTTATTAACAAGGTGGTCCAGGAGTGAGCACTGGGGTGGGGACACTGGGCAGGAGTAGGGCAGGTGACAGTTATTAACAAGGTGATCCAGGAGTGAGCACTGAAGAGGGGACAATGGGCAGGAGTAGGGCAGGTGACAGTTATTAACAAGGTGGTTCAGGTATGAGTACTGGAGAGGGACATTGGGCAGGAGTAGAGCAAGTCATGGTTATTAACCAGGTGGTCCAGGAGTGAGCCCTGGGGAGGGGACACTGGGCAGGAGTAGGGCAGGTCATGGTTATTAACAAGGTGGTCCAGGCGTGACCACTGGGGAGGGACATTGGGCAGGAGTAGGGCAGGTGACAGTTGTTAACAAGGTGGTCCAGGTATGAGCACTAGAGAGGGGACATTTAGGCAAAGACATTAAGGAGGGAGGAAGTTAGCCAGGCAGAGATATGCTCCTTGCTCTGAAGAGGGAGCAGCCAGAGCTTGGTCAGAGGCGGGAAGTGCCTGGTGTGACCAGGCTGTGAATGAAGGAGAGAAGGTGGCTGTGCAGGATCTTGGGGTCCCCTGAAGACTCTGACTTTTCCTCAGATGACATGGCATCTATTGCAGGGTTGTGAGGAGTGACGTACTCTGAGCTAAAATCTTTAAAAAATGTATTTTACTTTTAATTGACTAACAATTGCATTTATGTGTACAATGCGATGTTTTCATACATGTATACATTCTGTAATGATTAAATGAATCTAATTTCACCTTCAGGTGGCATTGACTGTCTTCCTGCCTCATTTTGAGTGAGGGCTTCCTTAAGTTCATAGACAGGTCATTTGATTGCCTTTTATTTCAGCAATTTTAGTGCTAACGCCTGAGCAAGATGAGAACTCAAATGGACAAAGAAACTGTCAGAAAGTACATTTGGGAATGTCTGTGGTTCTGCTGCTAAGAATTATGTTCCCCTCCTAAGAATTAATTCCTCAGTATTGATTGTTAATTGCATATGATTATGAAAAGTGAGATTTCTTATGTAAAATCAAACTTCCTTGAAAGTATGCTGTTGAAAGTTTTCTTCAATGGCTTTACAATTTTTTCACTTAGATGACATTAAATCCACTGTTTTTTGTGCTGCAAAGTAGACTAATAAAAAAGAAGTAAAATTACCAAAAAAATGAAGTTAATTAACGTATCTGTCACTCCACCCATATATAATGATTTTGGTGATGAGACTGTTTAAAATCTATTCTTTTAGCATTTTGGAATATGATCCAAATTTGAAAAGACTCCCTTGCTGGGGACTGGCGTGTGCAGCCAGGGCAGAGCCTGGAGCCTGCTAAGGGGGTGCAGCAGCCGTGGGCCCTGGGATGAAGAGGTATGGACGGGAGGGGCTCACAAGAGATGGTGAGATGCTGTCAGAATCTAGACATGGTTGGAAGACAGAGGCAGGATTTGTTGGCAGATTGAATGTGGGGTGTGAGAAAGGGAAGGGGTCAAGGGTGTCTCTAGGTTTTTGGGCTAAGAGACATGAAAGATGTTGCGGCCTTCAGCTAGGGTGGAGAGGACCCGGGTAGGGAGGGTGTTGGGGTTAGACAGGCCATGGTCAAGCTAGCGATGAGATGTCCAAGTGCAGATGTGAAGCAGGCAGGGGGATGGCTGCTGAGAGGGACATCAGGGTGAAGTGGGGACACAGCTGGTGTTAGAAACCTTGGAGCTCGTGTGATTCTCAAGGGAGTGAGTGAACGCAGAGGGGTGAAGGGGACCATGGGTAGAGCCTGGTGCTCACCTTTACTGTGGGGCCAGGAGAAGAGGAAGAGTAGCTGAGCAGCCAGAGAGCGGTCACTGAGGCAGCAGGAAGACCAGAAGACCCCTCCCCCCCAGGGTGTGGCCAGCCGAGTCAGCACTGCTTTGTGACTGCTGGACTCAGCCATGTGGTGACCCCCCTGGACACAGCTCTGTGGCAGTGAGGGCTGGCTCACCAAAGGAACTGGAGCCAGAAAAATACTTTTCCTCTATTACCTGTTGGGCTTTTGTTGTAAGAAAACGTTCTATGGCTAAAGACTCATAGAAAAGTTCTGCCTATCTTACTGGAGTTGGATGATATCTCAACGTAGTTTTGATTTGCATTTCTCCATTTCTTCCAGGAAGCATTATATCTCTCCAACCTTGGTCAGGAATTCCTCCTGGGGTTTCCCTGTGCCACACTCTGCATTACACCAACTGTCAGTTTACTTGTCAACATTTCCTACTGTAACATATACTTCTTAAAGTCAGGGACTGTGTCCACTATTTTGTCATTTATTTTCAACACACAGAACAGTGTTTGTCCCATTCAGGTGCTGAATAAATATGTACTGATTACGCAGTGAATGAGAAACATTGTCCCCAATCCATAAAGCCCAAAACCCCATGCCAGCCTCCATTCCCTTCTGTTAAAGGATTCAGATTCAAAGTAATGAAAAATATAAATTCCAAGACGCTGCTTCTTAATTAAGTGTTTTTATTGTTGTTGTCTACTGTATGAAGTCTCCAAGGACCAGAGAACTTGATAATCAGCTATATTTCTTTCTTTTCTGCCAAGGTAAGGAAGGTTGTAGCTCCCTTCTCCCAAAAGTTCCCCCTCCCAAGTGGCTTATTAGGTCAAATAGAACCCAGGAGCCAACAAAATTGCCCTTGTTCAACTTTCTCTGTTTTGGCCCTCGTTAACCTTGGTCTCTCCAAGCTGATTGTAGCCCTCCCCTCACCAAGGGGACTTTGATTTTAGGGTGAGCGCAGCTTTTTGTCTGCACTCACACTCCTGAGATATTTAGAATCCAAAAGCTACTGCCCTCTCTCTCTGAGATGACTCTTGGAGCAGCCCCTTTGCACCTGCTCCCTCTCCTGCAGCCACCAACGTGGTGCTCTGGGGAATGTGGCCTTTCTGGTGTTTTCTCAGGTATCATGAGCTACCTTAGAAAAAGGTCTTGTTTCTATAGTAGGGTTCTTAAAATGAATTCATAGGTTGGGTTTTAGGCAATCTGCAAACCACCTAAACGTGGCTTACACATGATTTGCACAATCATGTGTAAATGTACATTTCTCTGGGGAGGAGTCCATAACTTTGATCAGATTCTCAGAGTAGCCTAACATCTCAGGATCCTATAGATTAAACTGGTTGGCCCTTTACAGAATTTTCCATCTGATTCCAGCCAATACCTTTCTCTGTTACAAACATTTGTTCGTGGAGGTCATACCATGAGCTTGAAGACATTTCTCTCTCACATACTGGATTCTTTGCCAAAGCTCAGTTTGCTTTCATGTTGGGGTCTCACCTTGAGGGAAGCTCCGGATGGGCTAGAAGACCTTTCATTGAACCTTGCAATGCATTCAGATTCTAGAAGTTCAAGGCCTTGGTTATACTGTGGACAGTGGCTCTAAATATATGTGAAACCATGTGTGAGTTACTGATACCCTATACTCTTTTCTTTTTCCTTACAAATAAAAAATAAAAGTGAAGGAAAAACCAACAACAGTGTAGGCTGGATAAACCCTGAGGTCTCTCTGAGATCTAAAACACATATAATCACATGAAATCAGACCACATGGATAGAAATAATGCTATGGATAATTGGCTGTACAAGTTATGCTAATGCATTCTGTTATATTCTCTGTTCTAGAAGTTCATGACCATGTTGTGTTTCTAACAGGGTAACACTAGGCTATTTTCCTTTGTATTCTTATTTTTCAGTGATTTCTTTATGTCACATAATTTCTACCTATATTTTAGATAACCAGCTATGACAGAAACGTCTCAGAAAAATAGCAGAAAAAGGAGTCAATTTTAGCTTTTAAGTCTCCAAATAAGCTTGGAAATCCTTAGCATAGAACACAAATTGAATAGATTATAAAGAAGGTATGATACAGAGCTCACTTTCTTGCTTCAAACTTGGTAAGATTCCTCAGAGAAGGGAGGCAAAAAAGAGATGGAGAGGTAATGTTTAGACATAAGATACAGTCTCCCCAAGAAGACACTGATTTGAAAGCCAGATGCAGAGAAGACCTGTGTCAGCTTCCCAGGTGCACCCTGGGAGAGAGACCATGGTCCTAGCCCCCCCCCATGCCCCACCAGTGTGGAACACTAATAGTAAGAGTAAGAAGAATCTAGGCAAAATGGTCTGGAACAGTCTAAGCCTCCCACTTCCCAAGAGCAGCACCAGGAATACATGCTGTCAAATTTCTTATTGTATCAGCATCTCCTGTAATCTCTCTATGCTGACAGGAGTGGGAGTCCACCTCCTACATGATACTCTCAGTAGCCAACGAAATGCTTATTCTGACATCAGAATAACGTCATCTTGAGAAAGATGACATTGCCCAAATCCCCTCTGTATTTGGCAATTAGAGATCTATCGCTTTAAATGCAAAAAGTTATATTCAATTAACAACAGATTTGCAAAGGTTATTTTTCCATATATGGACTTGTCTACACTAAAATAAACAGTAGATAACTCTTTTAGAAGACACAAAATGCTTCAATGCTTTTCTACAGATACAAGATTTAATAACATGCAAACACCATAGCAACATCCTGGCAGTTAATGGTGCGGCTCCTTTGCCATGGAAACACATCCAAGTGCAGTAGAAAGGTACCAGCAGTGAGGCCAAACATGCCTCTGAGCTCTCGGCACTGCCAGAGCAGTGCTAAGCTTGGATCTGTCTAGGTGCTCAGACAATGTGCCACTTTGTGTAGTTCTGCCTATGGCCGAAGACCACAGGCAGCTCCCGCAAACGCCCTCCCTATCACAAGGGAAACAAACAGGGGCGTTGAAACTACACTGATGCTCAGTATTCGAACACCAGGAAGGGAAATGGTAACCCAGGAAAGCAAGTTTTGAAAAGATCCAAAGTACAAAAGCTGGGATTTCACATTTGGGCAAAGAAAGAGTACATTTGCAGGCCCATATGATACTCCCCCGGAGTGAAATTTAAAAATGACAAGTACAGAACTCAACAGAATGTGGGGTTGGCTTCTTGTATCATCCCAAACATTTTCTTGCAAATATAAGAATATAGGTGGAAAACATTTTCTTGCAAATATAAGAAATATAGGTGGAAAACATCTCTCTGCCATCACAACACGCCACTTGTATCTTAGCAGCTGCATCTACTCAGGAATGAAAAAAAAACATTTTTTGACTCCACAGCTCAGAGGTTTTAGGCAAACAGACTGAATTACACACACTTTGTCATAGTTGTCCTTACTGCTTCTCTCCAGTTATTTCCAGACAGGTGGCCTTTTTTCTCGTTAAATATGACTGTAGTAATTTCAGTTGTGTGATATTTTGAAAGGCGATGCAATCTTCTTCTGGGATTTATCTTCCTCCTCCTCCCATCATGTCAAGATAGTTGATGTTGCTGATAAATGTTAATCGGGATTAAATAATGACATTTCAAAAATAGGAATTGCCTGTGATCACGCTCCAGAAAAGGGCACCTTTTCTTCCTAGCTAGTTACTTTCCACTGAGGAGTCAGAGAAAAACAATCCCGAGACACAGACGTGAGCATCCCTCCATAGGGAGTGGGACCAAATAGCAAACAAAATCACTGCAGAAGAAAGAAAAAAAGTGTTTTATTTTAATACCTTCAGTGTCTTTTTTTTTTCTTTGCCGCTTTTCAAACAAGTGACCCTGAACTTTCCTTTTGCCTTAGGACTCCCAATTTATGTAGCCAGCCCTGTCTGTGCAGAATGGGCCTCTGCCTACCTCTCCAACTCCATATGCCCTGCCATCTCCCTCCTGCACTCCCTTCAGCCAGCCTGAAGTTCTTGAAGGTCAGCAGAACACGCACCAAACTTGATCCTACCACTGACCTTTACTTTGCTATTTTCCCCACGGTGACTGCCACATTTGGATTTTTTTCTCAAATTTCACTTCCAGGTCTTCATCTCATATGATCACTGCTTTCCTTGTTCACTCCATGAAAATGCCACCCCACGCTGATTACTCATTATCTGCTTACTCAGCCTTGATTTTTTTCCAAGTCCTTAAAGCTAACTAGCAGCATACATTAGATATGTGCTTTAAAAACAAACAAACAAAAAAAAAAACTGGCTTTTCTTACTAGAATGCATAGTCTAGGAAATCAGAAAATATTTTTAATGTTCCTCTCCAGTGCCAAGTACCTAACAGGCTCCTAATAAATACAAGTCAAATGAATTCATGAGGGAACCTGTGCCTGTCATTCTGTATTCCTCTTGCTCCTTGTTTCTTTTTGGAGAAGGAAAAAAACTATCTCCCAGGGAGAAATCCTCCCTAAAGTGAGGCCTTTCATTCAGTTATTAATCCAAAAAGTGTCTCGTGGATATCTACCATGTACGGTTATTTTGGTGCCTACTCTGCTTGAGGTGCTATGTCAAACCCCTGAGGGGAGCTCTCCTTAGTAAGATCGTCCTCACTTTTACTTTTTCACAATGATTTAGAGCACCCGATTAATTTTCTAAAGCTTCCCTTCCATCACTCAACTGTGAAGTAACGTCATTCTAGGAGTAATATATACTTCTTCCAGCTTTGAAGAATAAAGCAAAGAGTGGCATTCCATTTGGAGGTGTAAGCTTCTGATTTTCAATTATAACAATGTTTTTTAATATGTTGCCCACAAAACCCTGTCCTCTAGTGCCAACTCAGAATGAGCACAAAAATGTTGTATGTCATCTGCAGGGAGGAAGCGCCCCTGTTGGCCTAGTTTGGCTATAAGTGGCTGCCCAGAAGTCTCGTTTTCACCTGCTATTGCTCTGGCAGGCTTTCTCTGCTCATGGTACATGGTCTCCCTCCCCCCCCACCCGAAAGGAGCCTGAGCTGGGGCCCAAAGTCCCCCTGAGCACCCTGTTGGCATTCCATGCTTTTCCATCCTGCTCCTTACCTCTTTGGCACTCGTTGGTGCAAGCACAGCTTGGTGCCTGTAATAAAATTAGTGACACACCAGCAGCCCATGTGACCACTCCCCCTGACCTCAGAGATTCTTTTCAATGTGTTCTGACCCTTCCCTCACCCCACTGGTGCCACATGAGCCAGTACCCCCAAGTTTGGAAGCTATGATTCCACTTGACACTTCCCTTTGTTTATGGTTTTGCAGCCAAATTCTCAAGCCCTGTGAACTTGTTTCCACACAACTCAGTTGAATTCAATTTAGCAGGAAATAGTTTATGACGTAGAGGAGATCTCCCTCTGCCAGGACGGGGCTAATTCTTTTGAAATTAGGATTCTTACAGTGATTCAAAGTCAAAATATGTAAAGAAAGATAAATCTCCAGTGGTAAGAGTAAATCAGAAGAAAATAAAGCGTTCTCACTTTCCTTCTGCTGCTGAGTTATGTGAGTATCTTCCCATGAAATGGACTTCGGAGTTGAAACCGCTAAAAAGATTAAAAAAAGAAAAAAAGAAACTCATAAGTAAGTCAATTATAAATAAAATAAATTCATAGCAAAAAAAAAAAAAAAAAAAACAGACAAATCTATGCGTGAAGATAATCACCCAAAGGAACACCCTTCAATCTGTTCTATTTGAGTCTATTAAGTAATGACTCACCAAATGGTCATTCTTAATACTCAAACAAAACAGTCTATCAGAACCTAGACTTCTCTTTGAGCAATCTTTGAGTATTAAGACTTGCCCTACTGTGCCTCGGGGGAGGCTTTCTCCCAAATAGAGCCATTGAGGTCAGGTTCACCCTTACAGGCTGTCCTATTAATGCCTCAGTGATCATCGCAGGCATAGTGTCGGGAAGAATTTCTTTGCCAGATGTCCTGTACACTCACACCAGTGGCCACAAGAGTGATGAATTGCTAAGATACAGCACTACACAAACATCTTTAGTTCAAGGGGCATGCTCCTATCACAGAAGTATTCTCTTCAAGAGAATTAAAGAATTTTATGCTTCTCCTTAAAACAGCAGGTTAGTATTATCTCTAACATCCTGGCCAATGCTTAGAAATTCACATTATCATTTTTAGTGTCCCCAGTGGGATAAGAGGCATTGGTATAACAAGTTTATGCAGGAAAAAAAAGTTCCATGATGGAAAGGAATGACATTGACTTAACAATGAGCAGAATTAAATTTTGCTTAGTTTGAGTTTGGGGGCTTCCTATTTTCCAAGGCAAAGTAGTCGTACTTTTTTACTATATGACTTTATCATGGCTCTTGCATTTATAGAGATCCTTAATTTCCTGAACGAATAACCTTGTCTTAATGGCCATGCTTTTCTGCTGATTCCAGACCCCAAGTTTGATTTGGCTTGATTTGGTCCATTAAGAATATAGAAAAGATACATAAGTCATCTTGGAAACCCACAACTTTATAGGTCTTATATACACTGATGATGCCCCTTTCTTACCTTTTTTATTCTAACAACATTCTCACCCTTTCCCTATTCATAATAATCCATCTTAAGGATGCGCAATTCATCAAAATCAGACATTAAACTGAAACTGACATGAGCTTTCTTTACAAATTTCATCCTATGTGTGTTACGGGGAATTTGTGTAGAGGCTGGGGTGAGATGGGGGGGGAGGGGTGACCAGAGCTGTGAGTGGTGTGCCTCCTGTGTAAGTGAGGCTGGATGTGCCTGCTATAGAATTTCCTCTGGTTATTAATCATAGACATATTCATTATTGGAACCCTGTTTTTCCCCTGTTGTGTGTTATATCAGGTATTTTCCATCCTAACATAAGTAATTAAGTTTTGAGTTATTTATATATCCCTGTTTTACCTTCTCTTATTGCGAAAGGTATGTGACATAGAATGAACTCATAGGTCAACACAATTGTATTAATGAAGACAATGTACTCAGTGGCAAAACTGAAACCTAGAACTGGAAAACTTGCTTTCACTGTCTCCTTCTCAGACCTTTTGAAATACAGAAAAAGAAATCAAACAATGTACATCAATATAAGATTAGCTACAATACAATACAATAAAGTATGAGTGACAGCAAATCTCCTACAGACAGAAACCTCATACGAGGTTCAAAATACATTCAATTACAGGAAGTTCATGCCTTAAATCAATCATTACCCAAAACAATACATTCCATTCCACCGTATTTCCAAACACAAGGTCCTTCTCCATCTTTTATTCTTATTGTTCACATTTCTTCCATGCTGGCATGAATTTTAAAAAGCCTGGATCTGTTTTGCCTTAATAATTTCAATGCTATTTGTATTTCTACTTGTGTTATCATGAAACTTTTTGCACTATCTGCTAGTCCCTGGAGTCTCAGTGTCCAAAGTGGAGAAGTAATAGAGATCCAAATAACCAAACCACTAAACCCTTGGATGACAAGTCAAAAAATTGGCAATGTCTCATTTTTAATTGCAATTATTATTTTGTTCCTTGAATCTTTATTGTGTGTCTATCATTTTAAAACAACCTATCCACTCTCTACAAGAGTTTTCTAAGATAAAACTGATCTAGCCACTGCCAGATGAAAAGATTTATGCCTTTGTTCCTCCCAGAGAGAAGAACCTGAGATGGGATTCTATTGGAAGAACATGAATATTGTTTTTCAGAAATGTGTGGACCGTAGTGTATATTGCTTTAGAATTGTTTGTTCTGGTCCGTGGCTTCAACACAGCCTAAAAGAACAAGGTATAAAGTTATCTTGGACTTTAGAGACATATATTCAACTTTGTATCTCATTCTCAACTTGACCTGTGGTCAATTTTGAAATTTAACCTACATATTAAAATTTTAGTTTAGGAACCAAGATGAAAGGCCTAAGCAGGGTTGAGGCCTTTCAAATGCTTCCAAATGCTTAAGGAATGGGGGTAAATTTTTGTGCTGAGGGACACTGTCTTCAAGGCTATGAAGACGGCTATGACAAAGATGATAACTACAAGTCGTATATTTTCTTTGAGCATCAGCCAAAAGAAGTTGATCTACTTTTAACAGAAAATAAGCTATAAATAATTAAGAACATTTTGCTTTAAATTGTTATGCTTTTAATTGTGTTAAAGACAAATTTATCTTTCAATATTAAAGAAGAAGAGAGATTTGTATTCTTTTCTATTCCACTCTATCTCAATTTAAGAAGATGAATTGAAGGACTATTCTAATTTCTCTTTTACTAGCCCCAAGAAATATTCAATCTATTGTTACTGCAGAGCATTCCAGAAATAAGTGATCGTCATGAATAGACAGTAAAATAAATTCAAGATCATCCTTGAAATCCAGGATGATGAGACTCCCTGCTGTCAGATTTGTATCCCTAGTTGCTATCATACCACAGTTGGGTGGCAAAAGGTCAAAATATAGCTACTTTTAGGTCTAAAAAATACTGAGCCCTTGAAAATTGCAGACCATTTACTGTTGTCCCACAGTAATTGTGAGAAGAGTTTTGGAAGATCTTCTGAGAGATCTAGTGTAGCAAGAATAAAGAGAGAAAGCCACAATTTGAATAAAGGAAACCCAAGAGGGCTGCAGGAAGTAGAGAAATGACAGATGCTCTTCCTCCCTTGTGCCAGGGGCTACAAATAGCCAGTTTTATGATACTCATTGACAAGACTTCACGTTCTGGACAGCCATTCAACAGTTTTGTTTTGTCTGGCAGACATTGATCAATGTTCTGCCTACTGCACTGCTTCTGGGGATATGATAATGAAATACATTCAATAGCTCTTGTTGCATGACTTACACTCTAAATGAGACCACAGATATGTAAAGCAATGATCATTCTTGCCCTTCTCGCTTTACCTAAATAAGTGCAGCTCAGCCCTCCAGAAGAAGCTTACATGTCTTCTCCTGAGCAGAAGGCTTCCTTGAGCATACTCACCACTCTGGTCTCCATATGCTTCTGTTTCATAGCACTTTTCACATTTGTCATTTGTGAAAGCATACATTTGTGAAAATATTTTCTAATATTCATCTTCTGTATAAAGGAAAATATCTGCCTTTGTCAATGAAGACTTCCCAGCACACAAGACAATGTCTGATGTATAAGAGGTGTTCAAATGTTCTGAGTTGGGGACAAACATGTTAGGGCAAGGTGCCAGCAACACACAGTGCTCTCAAACTTGATGAATGAATGAATGAAAGAGTTATATGGAATGAACATATACATAGGATAGTAACAGAGCACAGAAAAAGAGAACTTTTTTATGTCCTGAAAGAGATACCCAATCTGAATCTTGATGGATGAGTAAATGTTACCCTTGTAAGAAAGGAAGGAACAGGTGCACCCATCTGTGAAAGCACCATGTTAATTTTCTGAAGCATGAAATGGCTTGCACCATGTGTGCAGTTACAAGCAATGCAGCGTGACTGAGATGCAAATTGTGAAGGAAAGAACAGCAGGAGATGAAGTTTAAGAAGACAGAAGATCCTGTAAGTTATCAAAAATACACTATTGGGACCTGATCAAACTAAAAAGCTTCTGCACAGCCAAGAACGTATTTATAAATTCTTAACGTGTTACTCCCTAACAGTTGTTTATCTCTCTAATGCCTTTTTTTCCCTTTAAGATTCCTTGACTACATTTGAATTAGTAGAAAACAGAGTAAATTTCTTTAAAATTTTTTTAATTTTTTGTCTTTATTAAATAATAACTGCATACATTGATGCATTTATGGGGTTCAGTGTACTGATTTGATATACAATATGAAATGCTTACATTGAGCTGATTAACACATCCATCAAAATTATATTCTTTTCTTAATAGTTTTGAAATGTACCATTGCATCATGCACATTAGGTGAGGTCCCCCAAACACCCTCCGTCTCTCCCTTTCCCTTAAAATAATTAAATGACAACCCCCTTGAAACTTCCGAGTTATTATTCAGAATTGACTTTTAGTTTTGTTTTTCTCATTGTTTTACTTGGGCATTATTTCACAGTATTTGCTTACACAATTTTATTTGTAATTAGGTAACAAGTTCAATGAATAGATTTGAAATGATTAAAAATGTGTAATCATTAAGTCACGCTTACTCTATATAATCAAAATGATGAATGAACTTGGGAAGACTTTCCTCTAAAATACAAGACCTGTCTCTGAAGAAAAGCAAGGCAAATTAATCTGGTAAAAGCAGAGAATGCATTTTTAATTTATGGGGAAATTTTCTATACAGTATTTACCTGAGCTCCTCAGAGTGGTTCTTCAAGATGATTTCCTTCTTGGGAGAAATTAGATTGTCAGCTTCACAAACACCTTTTATCAAAGCATTTCCCACAGGTCCTGATGTGGTCCTAAGCCTTTCAAGGATTTTGGACAGCATCATCTGTTCTTTGATTTATTCTGACTAAGACCAGAAGGTAGTGACAGCCGAGGCACCTGCTTTTGGATGAGTCAGAGCAAAGGGCTCATCCAAGCGTGGTCTAACTCATTCTGTCTTCCTGGAACAACAAAAATAGTATCTGTGTTTACCACATTCCTTCTAAGGGTGTCCCCTGAAATTTTGCACACTGGTTTTTATGATGGAGCATGTGAGGTCCCCACGTCACAGACAGAAAAGGACAGGATCAGGGAGAGGTACCAGGGGACAGCACACAGGTGAGTCTGGGGCTGGACTGTTGAGGAGCTGGCACAGGAGACACAGGGCCCTGCTGTCTACACCAGAGCCATGAATCAGCTGGAGAAGACTAGCCACTATTGAGCAACGTGGATCAACAGTGAAGCTGACGTGAGCAATCCCGTCTTCCCATAGGCCACCTCCAACAAACACCTGCTAAGCTTATTTTTGTGCAAGTAATTAGTTTTGAGGGGATGCAGACACGGAAAACGTATTCTTCAATCCAGTGAGTTTCCATGTACAGCCTCAGAATGGAGAGAACAGAGGATGACAGGTGAGGAAACAGCTGTGAAATGAGTTGCAGAGTTAGCAGAGCAAACCACTTCCTAAAGGAACGGTGAACACACTCGGACATCACAGAGGAACTGGGCAGTGACTAAATGCAGAGCCAGGGGAGCAAATTTGGTCCCACAGAATGGCAAACAGGATGACATGGTAATAACAAAGATTAGAGCTAGGACAGATCAACCCCTCAAAAAGTGAAAAGGTGCTTAAGCATTTATAGTTTTCTAGTATTGAACACTTAGATATTAACTACATGGCCAGATGGTTGTCCCTTAGTACCCACCGACACTGGGGCCATGACTACTATAGACACTGAAATCTTGGGATATGTTCAACTCCTTGATGTGAACTGTTGTAACATCCCTGTATCACCTACCCACATCCTTACACAAACTTTAAAAATTGTATGTCATCTTTAGATTACTTGTAATAACTAACATGATGTAAACTCGATGTAAATAAATCTTATACTGTGTTGTTCGGGGAATAATGAAAAGAAAAAAAGTCTGCACCTGATCAGTACACATGCAAACATTTATTTTTCTCCAGAATATTTTCAATCTATGATTGGTCATATGCAAAACCCACGGATACGGGGGCACCTGTCCTTGCCTGTTTCTTTTAGAGATAAAAACATGATTATAAGGAACTCTTCCAGTCTGGAGGTGCTCACATTTTGGAGGGAAAGATTGCAAATATGTGGTATAACAGATTAAAGAGTTTTGCCAACTTTTCACAAGAATTTAATGAGGCTGTTACTACTGCTCCCTTATGGAAATCACAGTGGTTAGGTGACATGCCCAAGATCAGGTGGTCATTAGGGGAAGGAACCAGGATTTTAATTCAAACACTCAGCTTCTGAACACACTCTCTTCAACCAACATTTTTATATGTGTATTAGTTCAGTTTGTGCTTCACATATGAGAGACATACATATAGAAATACTCAGACAAGCACACACACCTCCACATGCACAGATATAGGGTTGTTAAGTATTTTTTTTGGTAATCATAAACTCATATTTAATAATTAATATCTTAACATTATTTCTATTTGGAAATAATCCAGATAGTCAATGAACATCATTCATTTAATTTAGCTTAGCAAAATTCTAAGGTTATAGCTATCAAAACGTCTGAGAAACTTTTTTGTTTTTGTTTTTTGTATTTGTAGAGACAGACTCTCCCTTTACTGCCCTCGGTAGAGTGCCATAACGTCACAGGACTCACAGCAACCTCCAGCTCTTGGGCTTCCGCGTTTCTTCTGCCTCAGCCTCCCAAGCAGCTGGGACTACAGGCGCCCGCCACAACGCCCGGCTATTTGTTGGTTGCAGTTCAGCTGGGGCTGGGTTTGAACCCGCCACCCTTGGTATATGGGGCCGGTGCCCTACCCACTGAGCCACAGGCGCCACCCACTTATTAGAAAACATAAGTATTGTTAAAAATTTATTTATAAACTTCTATCTCATTTACATCTATTTTATTTAATTTTAACAATTACGTTTGGGAAACTTCATGAGACACTAGAAAAATCTAACCATCATCTCAAGTTAAATTTTCTATTAACCAATTTTGTATGATTGTATGTTAGGCAAGTATTATAAAAGCAAGAAGCTTAGCCTGCAAAACCCTGCCCCCAGCACCCCCCGCATCTCCACTCTCATTATTGGGACTATTTGAGATCTTGCACTCCCCCCATCTTTGCTATAGGGTTTTCTGCCTTGCCCATGGCAGACTGGCTCTCTGCTCTAGGCCAGTGAGTACTATTGATCCTTCCACACATGGCACAAATCTCACTTGACTAAATTACCCTAAACCTTCTCCAAGAAAAGTAACTGATGCCTCTGTTTTTTCAGACCATTCTGTCCATCTCATGACTGTACTATGTGTCACCTGTTAAGGTTCATATTGTCATTGTATTTTCACTACTGCCTGTAAAAGTTCTGAAGGTATTTTGTTGTTTCTCTATCCTCAGTAGACGGGGAAGTGCACAGCAAGAGTTGGCCTACAGATGGCTGCTCGTTCATCCTTTCCTACTTGGGGTGATGCTGGTGGTAACGACAGTGGCTCTCTGGACAAGAGACTCAACATTGAATCTACACTTTGGTCTATGCCTCATCTCCAGGTCTTGAAGAGCTGTCTTCTCTTTCCACGTTACTTTTGGTTTTGTTCATTTTGTGATGGTGATTTTGTCTTTAGGTTTAATCCAATTTACCAAATATTTACTAAGTCACATAACTTCTTAGAACTTTGACGTGTTCTTGGAATAAAAAGAGTAAAATGTAGATGCTGAGCCCAGGAAGTTTACGATCTAAAAGAGGAAGGACTCTTGTAAATAACCACAGCAGAAGGTGGCAGACAGAAGAAAGGAAGAGAAAGCTGTCAGTTAATAACTGGAGGGAGCAGGGAAAGCTTTCTGGAAGCTCTGGACACCTAAACAAAGTGTGAAAGCATGAGGCTGTAGCTAGGTTCCCAGGGAGGGTGGGGCTGTTCACAAACCCTCCATCCTCTCTGTAGACCAACGCCCCACACTCAATGCGCACGCTATGAATCCACGTCCATGTCATTCACTAAGCAAATGTGAGAGTCAGACAAGACAGCAACAGAATTGGCCATGAGTTTAGTGAAATCACAAATACAGCAGGTAATGAAGTTGACATAATGTATGTGATGCAAATATAACATATGAATTATGATTTTGCCCTTTTTCATTTTAAAGTTTGGATGGGGAGCATAGGTCAGGGCTCAGTTAGACCCTGAAGTAGCCCCTAGCTCGGAGTCCCCACCCAGACGGTCACTGATGCTCTGGCCATGCGCAGAGGCGGAGGGACGGATGCACAGAGCAGAGAAGGTGCATGGCCACAGACACACCCACACACACGAAACAGCCTTGTTTATTAGAAAACCATGTGAATGTTTATCCTACTAGAGAAAAAATACAAAAGTCACTTTCCAGAAACTGACAGCTGTCTGTGTCAGGATGCCGTGTTGTTAGTTCTGGAGACTTGCTTTTCCTCCCCTACATCTCTGCTCCTTTCTGCCCAGTCACGGTCTACAGTTCCTCTCTACTGCATGTGGTTCGTATACACTCCACGGCTGATGCCAGCGTGCACGTGCATGTGTGCATGCGTGTGTGTACCCTCCACAGTGGCCTCCTCCTGAGACTGACCATCTCCTGAATTGACTGGATTTTCCTAGACAGGATGTGCAGGAGGTATATGTGCCAGCCCAGTAGGCCTCGCTCCTTATGGGCACCACCTCCCTGTGTTGACCTATTGGTTACAGTCCCTTGGGTGGTCACTTACAGAGATTCTGCTACATAATTATTTTGTGTTTTGGTTCTTCATGTCTGCTCGAGGCCTAGAAATAGCCCTCCTTGCCATGAACCCTGCCAGTCCCCTTGCTGGCCACTTTCCACCCTGGCACACCCCTGCCTACCAACATCTCCTTCCAAAGCCGTGCCTTTCTACTCTTGTCCAAATCAGAAGACACAAATTATTACTATCTATACTTCTGGAAACTCCAATATTTAAATGGAAAAGACATTCTGACGTAGGATCACCAAAAGAGAAAAGTTTCCACTGAGAATAAAGCAAAATTAATTTCTAAATTCTGTTTGTTTTCATTGATCCTATAATCAGTAAACCTCCCTTATTCCAAACAGTATCATCCTAACACTAGCTCCTTTTGTTTCCTAACTTTTTAGAGCATGCTTGAGAGATTTTACCTTTTCTTTAAAGCAGGTCACATTAAATGTTATTACCATCTTGAAAAATATGACTGTCGCTCATGATTCAAAAAGAGCAATTTATAATAAAGAGCGTGCTACCTCTTCTCAAATCACAACAGTTGTGTATAGCAATATGACATTTGTATTATTTTGCATACATATTGAAGTGGCCCATGGCATTGCAATGGACTTAATTTTTATGTCTCCAAAATCCATATGTTGAAATTCTGACCCCAATATGACGGTATTATGAGGTGGGGCCCTTGGTAGGTGATAAATCATGAAGGTGGGTCCCTCATAGGTTATGTTAGTGCTCTTGAAAAAGAGACCTCAGGAGGCCCTCCTTTCACCTTTCTGCCAAGCGGGAATATTCAAAGTCAGCTCTCTATGAACCCCAAAGCGGGCCCTCAGCAGACACTAAATTCTACATTTACAACCTGCAGAATTCTGAGAAATAAATGGAAGCCATTTAAGCTACTCACTCCATGATATGTTCTTAAATCAACCCAACTGGTCACTTGAAGACAGGTGCCAAATAATTAAAATTGTTGGAACAATTAAAAGCATTTTACTCATGTATGTATGTTTTTCCAATTGCATGGTAGTATATGCAATTTTAAAAGCACTCAGAATTTTATAATAAAGAGGCAGCAACAGCTGTGTAGCATGTACATAATTACTTATTGTCAATCCATTTATTACTTTATCAAAATACCATTTTAATCCTTTTTGAAATCACTTTGAAAGCCTCAGATAGACTTTGCAACATAGGGCATGATGGCTAAATCTGTATGGGATGATTGTATGTTGTCAATATTTTCCTCAACCAAATGTTTAATTTTGGCAGGATTTTCTTTAAACACACAGTTTTAAAAATAAAGTACAGTTTTTCATTAAACTTTTGAGATCTCCCTTCATAATTAGATTCTCATGCAAACCATCACAAATGTTACTGAAGAAATATTTTAGAAAGGAGATTGATCAGTGCACCCTGGAGCATTGCCAGGCTTATTACCTGAGTGGGCTCCGACGTGCTGGGAGTCTGATTTTCCCGTGTTCAGGAGCACACCCTGAGTCTCTCACTCCCCCTTCATCTCTTCTTACAGTCGTGCACCTGTCTCTCTCTGACTCTTCTCAGCAGCTCTTGGTGACTATTGCTACCAAAATAGTCTGGGGAGGTGAGTGATGTGACCACAGGGGTTTTGAAACAAGGAGCTCTTACTGCATTCTGTGCCGTCTCCATCCTGACAAATATCCAAGGGGCATGAGTCTGAGTTATTCCCTCTAACAGTGGCATGAAGCAATCTACCTTCATAACAGGTTATTGTTGGGGCATAGACATAAAGTCCAGGCAATTTTACATGTGTAATGCTTTGCCAATACATTTGTACCGTATATACTTGAGTATAAGCTGAGTTTTTTTCAGCACAAAATTTGTGCCGAAAAACCCAAACTCGGCACAAATTTTGTGCTGAAAAAAACTCGGCTTATACTCGAGTATATACGGTATTTCTAATGCTAAATATATATATATATTTAAAGACTGGCAATTAAGTTCACTAACTCACCCAAGTGCTACATACCTCACTGCTCAATATCACTATGGTCACCATTGAAGTGGTCCTCTTGGAAAACTATTCACTGACACCAGTGCCTAGTCCACCTTCAAAGCAATTTTGGAACTATTTCTGCAATGGCCATGAAATATGTCGTTTTTTATACTTAATGTCCTGAATGCTATCAAAATGTTTTCCTTTCAATATTTCCTTTATATTCAGGTAAAGAAAAAAAATTCAGTTCAGGTGAGTATGGAGTGTTTTCCAATATATTTATTTTTTTACTGGCTACAAACTCCTTCATGGACAGTGCTGTGTGAGCTAGTGCACTGTCACAATGCAAGAGCTATGAGTTATTGGCCAAGATTTTCAGGTAGGATTTTCCCTGTTTCTCTATCCATGTTTACTTAGTTTGCTATGTTTCTCATGGTTAACTGATGATTTTGATGCACAAATTTGATAATTTTTGCAATTTTTTGTTAGCTCTGCTCATTACCAGCTGCTGTGATTTCTCTTCATTAATGACAATTTCTCTCTCCTGGGAAAAAACATTTAATCCACTTTACACTGCCAATTTCATTATGGCATTAACCCCATGAACTTGAATTAACATGTCCCTGATTTCATTTCCACTCTTGCCAACTTTAAAAATAAATTTATGAATGTTTGTTCATTGCTCCAATCCAAGCTTTGACATTCTTGCAATGGCACACAAAATCTTGCAACAACAATGAACACCACTCACCAAGACACTGTCACACATGGACAGGAACACAACTGTAAGACACTTATATGCCAAGGTTATAAAACCTTACCAAGCTGCTTGTACAGTGCTGTCAATGTAAAGGCATGGTGGCAAGTTTGTGAACTTAATTGACAACCTTAAACTTCCACAGTATAAAATGGCTAGCAAAATTTAAATGAATATAGTTTTATGCTTGATTCAAATATTTAAAAGAAGTATGTACTGAAATTGCAATAGCATTAATCATTGGTTCCTAGGTCTAAAAGAAAGAGATTTTTTTTCCAGATAAATTAATTTTATTTATTTATTTTTAATTAATTTATTTTTATTGTTAAATCATAGCTGTGTACATTAGTGCAATCAACGTGCGGGTTTCATATACAATCTGAAATATTCTCATCAACCTTTTTAATGCACATAGAGATTGGTTAGAAATTAGTTAGAAGTGTGACTAAGTGATTTGTTAATTAATCAGAACTTTGAAGAAGCAAGGTTAATATAATTAGCATAATTAATATAATCCAGCTCTTGCACACTCATGAAGGTTAAATCTCTCACATTGGGCCTAGAGACACAGAAAGATCATGCTCTTGTTTGACTGTTGGACAAAGGCAGGCTTGACAAATCTCATCACAGCCCACCCATCAGGGAACCGTCCAGCATTTTACTGTGGCACATAATTCTATTTATGCCTGTATTTTTCCAAAATAGAATAGATGTGTATTTTTACATATCACATTTTTAAAAAGTCAGAATCCTGGGATTTGGGGTCATATAGATGAAAGACTAAATATACTTTAGATTTTTACCTTCAAAGGATAAAAGAGGGGTCAATGAGCTGGCGGTTGATTAATAATTGTCAACACAATAGAAATAATGACTGAATAAGTGGACCTAAATATGACTATCACTTTATAAGTAGCTCTGTACCCGTTAATGTGGTGGTTCTCAACCTTAATGCCACGGCACTTTAATACAGTTCCTGTGGGTCACAACCCACAGGTTGAGAACTGCTGCCCTGTTGACATCTAACTTCATTGAATTACCTTAATCATACTTGGTGGTGGTCTGTCTCTCCCCCCCAGATCTGTTCTGCAGATCCTGAAGCTGAGACTTCAGACTGGTCACAGTCTGACCCCAAATCACATTCCCCATGGCTTCTGTTCTATTGCCTAAGTTCTGATCACGCACATACCTGTGTCCACCAACAGCCCTCTGCTCTTAGAGTTCTGTGCCTCAGCAGAGACCCATTGCTCAGTGTGGGAAGCTGATGGTGGGGTCCTGCCCCTGGGGCAGGATCCTTTAAGACTTATGGAGATGGCAGCAATCGACTGAAGAAAAATAAAGTTAAAAGGATGAGATAAAGAGGTCACGCAGAATAGAGTTTTCAAAGGTGGGAACACAAGGGACTACCACTAGCTTGGTGGGTTCCTGCAAACGGCCCTGCAGAGTGTTCACAGACCCAGCAGGGGTGTTTGCAAGCTGTATCCCTTACAGGCCAGGCTTCTAGAAAAAGCAGGAACTGCTCAGATAAGTAATTTAGCTGCTGGTGTAAAAGTAAACTAGCTAAACTGTTTTTATTACACCTTGCTCAGCTTATTTCTCTGCTGTTCCCTTTTCCTGAGGATGTTTTCCCTTGCCCAGAATGGGGTCTTCGGTCCCCATTCTACCTGCAGCTGTGTCCCACATGTGCACCCTCCACATGGTCAAGGTGTGGCTCAACAACAACAACAACAACAACAACAACAACAACAACAACAACAAATAGCCGGGCGTTGTGGCAGGTGCCTGCAGTCCCAGCTACTTGGGAGGCTGAGGCAGGAGACTCGCTTAAGCCCAAGAATTTGAGTTGCTATGAGCTGTGACACCATGGCACTCTACAGAGGGCAACAAAGTGACACTCTGTACCAAAGACGGGTAAGATCACTCTGCATTCAGTCAACCTAAGACAGGGACCAAACCATTGATGTTTGTATCCCCATGACGGGTAAGACTGAAACTGCAAGAGCAGGCAACCTAAGACAGGGGCTATGTTTTTCCACCATACAGAAAACAAAAGAGGGAATTGTTCGGCCCTGCCATGTGCCTGAGGCCTAGTGCAACTTCCCGAGCCTGACTAGAAGTAGATCCATCGAGCTACTTCCGCGTAGCAACGACTTAGCAAGGCCCGGCCTGAAACTGCCTCTACCTAGATACAGCCAACGTGGTACCATGCCACTGGCCCGACCCTGTCATGCACCTCTTCCCCCGCCTTCTTTCCCCGCCCCTTCTCCACAATTAAAAAAATAAAAAAATAAATAAATAAAATTAAAAAAAAAAAAAAAAAGTTATGGCTGCTTACATCTCTAACCCCAGCAACTCTGGGAGGCGCAGGCAAGAGGAATGCTTAAAGGCCAGGAGTTTGAGACAGTCTGGGCAACAGTAAGAGAACTCTTCTCGACAAAAATAAGAAAAATTGGCTGGGTGTGGTGACATGTGCCCTTAGTCCTACCTATGGGGGGTGAGGAGGGGCTTCTGAGGCGAAAGGATGACTTGAACTCAAGGTTCAAGGTTACAGTGAGCTATGATCACTCCTACTGCACTCTAGCTTAGATGGTAAGAGAGCACGTTTCAAAGAACCCCCACATAACAAAAAGAGTTACGTTGCACTCATGTTTTCCTGTTAAAATCAGATTGTGGGAAGTAACCGCACATATTAAATTTTATTTCATTAAGATAAATTTCTAGAACTGCTCAGTCAGTAATATATATATGTAAGGATTTAAGAGCATTTAGAAATTTTTCTAACAATTTGATGGCAGAATCATTATGTCTGTTGAATCTTATAATAAAATGAAAGTATATATATATATATATATATATATATATATATATATTTATTTATTTATTTATTTTTTTTTTTTTTTTTTGCAGTTTTTGGCCAGGGCTGGGCTTGAATCCACCACCTCTGGCATATGGGGCCGGCACCCTACACGTTTGAGCCATAGGTGCCGCCCTATTTTTTCATTTTTATAGACTATATTTTATTGTATCTGTTCTTAACATGAGAAACACTAACACAGAAAATCTAGGTTTCCAAAGTAGTTTTCAGGAATCCCTTCCATTACAGGATATAACATTGTTCAATGGTGGTTGTTTCCCAGAGTGTGTTTAGAATTTTTTAAGTCCACTGTCAGCATCTTTGTTTCACAGATCATTTTCTCTTGGCATTATGCTGAGAAAGTTATTCCTCATGCAAAGATTATATTCATCACTACTCTTTTCTAGCACTTGAAAGTTTATTCACCCCCATGTAGTTACTTAAATATTTATTTTTGCTAGTGTTTGGGTGAAAGAGGATCTAACTTTTCCTCCCAGAAATAAGCCAGTTGCCTCCCCCACAATTTATTGATTTATCCTGTTACTACTCAACTAAGATGCCACCTTTATCACACAGTAAATTCCCACATACCTACAAATATCTTGCACACCCACCCAATTTTAATTACTAACTTCATGCTGCACGTAGTAGTTTAAAGATTCCTTTGTCATTTTTCATTTATATAATTTCTTTTATTCTTCTGGTGAACTTAATATTTTTTTCATTAATTCCCAAACTAAATTCCATTTAGATTCTGATTTGAACTGCATGCAAACCACCTAGAACAGACAAATTAACAATGTTTAGTTATCCATTAATGTTAAATCTAAATCCTTCTGACAACTTCTGTAGCATTCATGATGTTCATGAGATGGGCCCTTCTTACTTTTTCATACCATTCATTTTTACCTGTAGTTCAATTTGAATCTTTAAAAACATCTTCTGTGCCTCTCCTGAATTTTTCCTTTTTTTTTTTTCTTGTTCATGTATTTTATTTATTTATTTTTTTTTATTAAATCATAGCTATGTACATTGGTGTGATCATGGGGCATCATACACTAGTTTCACAGACCAGTTGACACATTTATATCACACTGGTTAACATAGCCTTCCTGGCAATTTCACAGTTATTGTGTTGAGACATTTACATTCTACATTTACTAAGTTTCACACATACCATTGTAAGATGCACCACAAATGTATTCTCACCTATCCCCATCACCCTGAGTAGAGTGCTGTAATTTTATAGCTCACAGCAACCTCCAACTCCTGGGTTTGAGTGATCCTCTTGCCTCAGCCTAAGTCCCAA
>CAUYPK010024057.1:0-10873 GCA_963574355.1 Loris lydekkerianus
GGACACCTGGTGGGGTCAGGAGAGCTGTCAGACCTGGGAGCATGAGGCATGGAATGGCCCTGTGCAGGGGTGTGTGCACGCCATGAGCTTCTGGGGTTCAGGACACATGGTGGGGTTAGGAGATCTGTCAGACCTGGGAGCATGAGCCATGGGACCGCCCTGTGCAGGGGTGTATGCCCACCGTTAGGTCTTCTGGGGCGCAGGACACATGGTGGTGTCAGGAGAGATCTGTTAGATCTGGGAGCAGGAGCCACAGGACAGCCCTGTGCAGGGGTGTGTGCATGCCGTGAGCTTCTGGGGCACAGGACACATGGTGGGGTCAGGAGAGATTGTGTTAGATCTGGGAGCATGAGCTATGGGACAGCCCTGTGCAGGGGTGTGTGCACGCCATGAGCTTCTGGGGCGCAGGACACTTGGTGGTGTCAGGAGAGATCTGTTAGATCTGGGAGCAGGAGCCACAGGACAGCCCTGTGCAGAGGTGTGTGCATGCCATGAGCTTCTGGGGCACCAGGACACATGGTGGGGTCAGGAGATCTGTCAGACCTGGGAGCATGAGCCACAGGACAGCCCTGTGCAGGGGTGTGTGCACGCCATGAGCTTCTGGGGCACCAGGACACATGGTGGGGTCAGGAGATCTGTCAGACCTGGGAGCATGAGCTATGGAACAGCCCTTGTGCAGGGGTGTGTGCACGCCATGAGCTTCTGGGGTGCAGGACACATGGTGGGGTTAGGAGATCTGTCAGAGCTGGGATCATGAGCCATGGGACCACCCTGGGCAGGGCTGTGTGCACGCCATGAGCTTCTGGGGTGCAGGACACATGGTGGGGTCAGGAGATCTGTCAGAGCTGAGGCCAAATCAGAAAAGTAAAAAAAATACTAAGGATTTGGACTTAATCAGTTGTGAAAATGCTCACAGATCGTTAAATGCTTCTCAGTGAAGGAGTGATACTGTCGTATTTATGTTCTAGCACATGATGCTGGTGATGTTGTGAGAGGTAAGGGTTTTGAAAAAACTAAGGTCCAAAGTTTGAGGCTGTTTCCCTTGTCAGGTGATAGGTGTCAAAGCAGGGCCAGAGACCAGGAGTGGGAAGAATTGAGCTTGACAAGATAGTAGTACTCAGCACTTCTCAGGACAGCGGAAGTGGTCAGAGACGGCCTCCCTGCTCCCCCTGGAATGGACAACTCCGTCATTGTTGAAGTCAGAATGCTGCATAAGGCCATGTTTAAGGACGGAAGATGATGTGTTTGATTCTTCATGGGTTAAAAATATGTCCTAGGAAGCATGTGATAAAACATGTCTTCTCCGATGTTAAATTTGGTCTGTGGTTTAGTCATGTCCAGGAGGGACTGGGGAAAGGTCACTTCTTACGGCACATAGTGGGTGTTGAACAAAATAAAAAATAGGAAAGAGGTTCAAGAAAATGTTGATGTTCTAATAGGTAGTTCTGCTTATTCACACGTTTTGAGGTTAATTACAAGGCTCAAAATAGCTTTCTGAAGCTGTCCATGAGGACACTGCCTGGGCTGAGTCCTTCTGCACCAGAAAGCTTTCTGTGGTGCTGTGTGCTAGACAGCCTTCAGGTCTCACCAGTCATCCAAGTTCTAAAGGCAGCTTATTGATAGAGTTTAGATTAGGTTTCAGTCATTTTGTGTTCTTCCCCTAATATATGAAACTGCAATTTTGATTTTACAGATTGATTTTCTTAAAATGACCATGAGTTTCAAGCATTAAAAAGACAAGCATTAAAAAGACAATTTATGTAAATAAATTCTACATTATATTATTATTGTTTTATAGTAATCTTCAATATATTTTTTAAAAGCTTAAATTTACTCCCAAAGTAAAAATATATTAGAATTTCATTAGCTTATACTAATCATTTGAGACATTTTATTGATTGCTCCTTAAAGATAAAATTGATAAAAACAGCATTGCTCATTCTCAGATATAATTTCTAATGAACTTCTGAATGTTACTGATGATTATAAAAGATTTATTAATTTTGTAAAATCTGCACACCTTTGGCTGTTTTTTGGTTTGACTGTATGTTTTTGATGGTTGTAGTTGTTAGCAGAAGTTTCTTGGAAACCAAAATTTGGATTAACTTACAGAAAAACAACTTGTGTAATTGGAATTAAGATCTATAAAAATGTGTGTGATGAAAATATAACTTTATATTACCATAAACTAGATAGTAAGAGGAAAAACAGGCAAATTTGCCCCACTGTATGTGTTTATTGAAAACTGCTTTCTGTATGGACAATTTTTTTTTTTCTATTATAAATGTCCAAAGCATTTACTGTTCTATAAAGAACACTTTCAGGCCTTGGGCTTTAAGGAATCTTCCTTCTTAAGGCTTAGAAACAGGATCAGTTAGACCAGTATTTTAAAACATTTTTCATCTCACAGTACATTCAAACCTATAGTTAAACTTCTGTGGCACACTTAAATTATGATGATCCAAAAAAGAGCAAGAAAGAATATACTTACTGTGCTTTGAACTTCTTCCAAAAATAATTTAATTAATGATCTTTAAGACTGTTCCCAGCACCTGGGTTGAAAGTCACTGAGTTAGAGCGTTGTCGCTGCTACTGCGCTTACTAGAAAGCTGATAGCACCTGACACGTGTTCTCAAAACTCAGGTGTTGGCAGCTTTATAAGTAAGAGCAGTCCTGATCATAAACCCAACTGTATTTGCACAAAACAGTAAAGTTGCCTGTTGATGCCTTAAATCCTCATGCTTGCTTCCCTTCCTTAATGAAGAATGTCTTTTGTGTCATTTTCCCCAGAGAGATGGGCTTTTATCTGTATTAAATACCTATTCAGGCAGCTGCGGTTTCTGTTCAGTGACTTTGTTTCTGGGAGCTCTCTGCCCTCTTGGTCAGCAGTAACTCTTTCACCTCTTATCTTGACTTTAAGCTAAAGCTCTTTGTAAAGTTATTTAACCATCCTTAGCTGGCATTAAATTCTCCAGCTTTCGTTTTTTTGCTTTATTTTTTTATTAATTTTTATTTTTTGCTGTAAGTTGTCATATAACGACTTTGCTTTTCCTTGACTTGTATCAGAGTCTGGGTCAGCGGTTCTCTTCGTGGGTCACGACCCACGGGAACTGTATGAAAGGGCCGCGGCATTGGGAAGGTCTCTGGTCTGCCTTTCTTGGAGCAATCCTGCAATCACAGAGGCTGCATTTTCAATATGAGATAAGAAGTTAAATTGTAAAAAGCACAAGGTTCCTGCACCTGCTGGCGTAGTGGCAGTGACAGTCTCACAAATTTTCTTTTCTGTTTTTTTAGTAGACCTTATGCATAATCCATTTATTTTGAAGTGGCAGGTAGCTGCAGCGACAGGCCTCAGTCTGTGTACACACCACGCAATTCTGCACTTTCTTGTAACATCCTGACTTCCCTGCCCCCTGGGAGCTCTCAGCATCACTAGTGACACTGCCTATGAGTCTCGTGTGTGACTCAGGGTTTGGGGTGTTGCACTAAACACAAAGAAATCTACTCAAGGACCACAGAGATCACTGTTACCGGGATACCAGTTTACCAGAGCAACAAATTGCCCATAGAGTTGATTAATTCAGGTGCTTTTTAACCAAATACTCGCACTTGAGCTCCCCCCAACAGCAATAGGAGGTCACTACAGACCTGTTCCAGCAGCAAGTGGATCCTGCAGTTAATTTGTGTGGTTCTGATTTAATGCTACATTCAATGTTTGGTTGCTTACGTGTCTCTTGACTGTGAATGGTACCATGTATGGTCTATAAGGTGTTTGTGTAAGTTTTGATGAATTTTAACTTTGTATAATATATTCATATATTTTATGGAAGTAAATGGTAAAACTGGTTAATACTTGGCATATATTTTATGCATTCACAGCATACTTCACTTTTTCTTTTTTTTAATATTTCTAAGGTGTAAGTTTTATCTGTAAGTTGTCTCAATGTTGTGCAAATCTCTACAAACTTTTATAATATATTTATTGATAAAAGTCTAGGTATAAGTGGACTTCATACAGTTCAAACCCATGTCATTCAAAGGTTAACTGTGTTGTATAATTCAATCGACTAAAGTCATTTATGAATGTTAAATGAGGTAATAATTTTGTCACAAATATGACAGTCTTTAATCACTGTAGTTATATATAAAATCCCATTGAAAAGTTTGAATTATAATTCAAAAGACATTTTCTGAAATAATATAGATAAAATAATCATTTATTTTATTGGTGACTTTTATTATAATTCTATTAGATTACTTTGATTATATTCTTCTCGCTTCACCAAATATTTCTGAATATTTAAAAATGTGTTTAAATTTTTCCAGAAGGGGCACTTATATGGTATTTTTTTTCTTTCAGATAAGAATGTGCCTTTCGATGAGAAGACTTCATCTTTCTATACTGGAGAGCAGAGTTTCTATGTTTAAGAAATAAAAAGCCACTGTGTAATGGGGGGAGGGTATTTAAGTTACTTACATTATGATAACCTTTAATTTGTTGTTGCAATAAATATTGTATCATTTTGTTATCTTTGTATGTATAGAAGTGCTCTACTAATGAGCTCAGAGTTGTTGGGGGATAAACTGTACTATAATAGTTTCCCTGTTTGAAAATTGCTTTGAAACAGGGTGTTTTTGGATCAGTTTGGTTTCTTGCTTACCACATGATTGTAAAGTGTTTTATGTACTAATCAGTTCATGTTAATTTTTTTTTTTTTTTTTTTTTTTTGCTGTTGTCATATTTTAAAGAAGTGAAAATCCCAACAAACAACTCGTGTGTAAAAATAATTAAAACTTTTCTTTACTGAGATGTATTTCCCATTTTTGTGGGAAAAAGAAACCAAATTTATTATTTTGTGTTGGGTTTTTTAAATATTAATATTATTGTACATGAAACAATAAATATGATTTAAAATTCTTTTAACATGGTACAATGTGTTTATAAAATAAACTTAAAGACTGTACAATTATATGTTAATGTAATATGATTTCTAGAAAGATCTATCATAAAAGGATTATTATATTTTAGCAACTTCCATGTACAGTAAGAAATCTACTTTGATTAGCTATTTCATAAAATCTGTGAATTTTAAACCATTTTCTTTGTTTATAGTGTAGTGAGGTAGAAGTAATCATAAGGCATGTTTTAAAGCCTCAATCATGTTAGGGTATGGGAGAGTGAGAAATTAAAATAAATGCACCATCTGTGTGCGTCAGACCTGTGTGCAGAAACCAACTCCCTTCTCTCCAAAAAATTACTTAACCTCCTGAGTTCAATTCTTCACATTATTGGAGTCAGAGGAGAACTTACAGGAAGAGCCTGGGTGACAAATTCAGTTGCTTACAGGGCCCAGGGAGCGCATTCAGTGTGTGTGTCTGTCAGGAGGGTCAGTCACAGAGAGGTAGCAGATGGCTCTCAGAGTGGGCGGCACCAGGGTTCACTTCTCTCTCATGCTCCGTAGGGTTACAGTGTTCATAGGGATTCAAAGGCCCTGCTCCTTGCGTTCTCCAGGACGGAGACTGATGGAGAAGCCTCTCCCGCATTTTATCTCACGGGGAGATGGGCAGACGAGATGAACTGGCTCATCAGCTTCGGATTGAAGGTGTTATATTTCAATTTCACCTACATTTTATTGGCCAAAACAAACTGCTCACAGTTTAACAAGGCAAGGAGAGATAATCCTCTTGCAAGGCAGTAAACTGGAGTGTTTGACCATCAAAAATGCCAGCTTTATTTTTCCGTGAATGTTAACTGGCTTTCCATGGGGGACAAGTCACCATGATGTCAGCGTGTGTGCATGTGTGTGTGTGTGTGTGTGTGTGTAAAAGGTGTAAGCAGGGACTAAAGCAGAAGAGAATCATCCTCTTCCCCATCCTCTTCTGTTACCACAAAAGAAAAGAAAAGAAAAGGAAAAGAAATAACCTATCTGGTGTTATTGAACCTTAGGTTTTAATTTCCAAAAGAAGCCAAGACTCCAGATTTCTTAAAGGAAATTTCCCTATTTTAAAATGGTGTTAATGTAAAACACATATGTGGATTGAATTTAACTCAAAGGCTCAATTTTATGATATGGGAAATCATATAGTATCTTGGAAATAATCACTTAATAACTTGTCATTTATATGGTGGCTTTTGTTTTCAAGCTAATTGGAAATAAGAATCAAATCTACCAAAGAATAAGAATTCTAATAATTAAGGCAATTTAAAGTGATGATCATTTTTATAAAAGGTCTTCAACTTGCTTTTAAAGGGGGTGCTAATAAAATGTTTTTAACTATGGTGGCTGCTTTATCAGAAAGATACAATTTCTCTAGATGACTGTGTAGCCTTGGACTGGATATAGAAATTCTGCCATGTTCGGTAAAAAAAAAATATGATTATTTTATTACTTTTTATTAGTCATTCCTGCACTCCAAATTTACTGTTATAATTATAATAAGTCATGCTTTAATGAAAGTGCTTTTAGAAAATACATGTATAAACTCAAACAAAACTGTTAAGCTTAAAGACAGCTCCCTTAGATGTGTAACAAACGTGCTGATGAAAGGGCTGGGATTGTCACCTAAAAATCTGCGTGTACGTTTTAAATAAGCAATGGTAGCTTAAATGTTTTGAAAACATGTTACCATTTTCCTTTTTTCATTTTGCACTTCCTTTTAGCTGTTTTATTGGTAATAACATAACCTAGGTCTTAGAGATCAGCAGGGCTATTATAATTGAATTTACGTCTCAGGAAGAAAGTAAATGGGGAAAAAGGATAAATAGTGAAATGACCTACAGATGTTCTTCTGTATCTGAACTGGAGGTTTCCGACCATCCCCTCTGTGGGACTAGAAAGTCAAGTAGCTTCTTTCTGCCCAGCACCGCTTAATTATCAGCTAAGTGCTGGTGCTGTGACAGCACGCCCCTGAGTGGGACGCTCCACCTGCACCTGGCCGGCTTCTGGGTGGCTTTGAGGCTTGGTTGCTTTGCCAGGATTTAATCGATTACCCTTCATCGCCTGCCCTCTCTCCTCCCCTCCCCTCTGTTATAAATGTGTTTCTTGGGTACCTTAGTTTGAATTGCATTCATTTTAATTTGTTCAATATAGTTTCATCATTTTTATCTTATTTTTATTGGGTGTTCTTTTGTTCTCTGATCACTTCTATTTAGTGAAACAATAAAGGAAAAAGAGTTTGTGTTTCTCTTGTGTTGCAATGTTAAAAAAGAACTTAGAAGAAACATAAATGAAGGGATGAACACAGTGAAATGAGCCGCCACCCTGGGCAAGTGGGATCTTGATTTTAGTCACGGCCCCTCTGGTGACCCCGCCAGTTTCAAGGACGTTTTTCATATAGACCTTTATGTTCTTTGACTTGAGAATCAAGTAAAAATGATCCTCAGATTTACGTTTGATTTACTAAGATAGATGTTATTTCTTTTCTTTCACACTATTAATTACTTGCATCAGAAATTTGACATTTTAAACCCATAGTTTCCAACGTATTTTGCCTGTCCTTGCCAATAGCCTGTCATAAATCAGGAGGGAAAGGTGGAGAGAGGCGATGGTAGGGGTGCCGCCTTGGACGCTCACGTCCCGCTGGTTGGGGCACTGTGATGCTGTGTCTCCCACGGAAATGTCTTGTTACTGATCCTCGGACAGTGTCTGCAGCCAGGTCCTGGCTCTGTTTCTACATCAGATTACAATGCAGGTTTCTGTGTTTGCACCTGTCTCTGTTCTTACTATACAGGGGCCTTGGTGCCCTCCCATGTCACCAGGAATTACTTGAAATTACTAAGGTAGTTTTTCTTCAAATAGGCTTTTTGGATCAAAGTAAGCTACATGTCTTTGAAAGCTACGTCTCCTAATCTGCCAGGGTCCTTTTGGGGACAACCTGGGCCCACAGCTACTGTTATTACCTAAAAAGGAATATGGAAGCACATTCCATCCTCCTCCTCTACTCACACCTTTCTCTAAAGACAGTTCTTGACTTAGAGTTCAAGTTAGGCTGATTGTTTTTTCTAATTCTTTATCTACAAAGCAGGAAAGATGACAATCTTTACACTCTAGACTCTCTAACTCTTTTGTTTGACATATTTTTCTCAGGGAATCTACTATCTATGCAGGGTCCAACCTCCCTTCCCAAAATAGAGCATAATCTGTTTGCTTTTGCAACAGGATAGATTATTCTTCTTAGCCGGCCTCATAAAGAAATGTATTTTTGAACCATTCAACTGAATATTCAGACTAATTTTCCAAGTATTTCTTACCCAGTCCTGAGGAAACTTGTCATGGATGTAGTTTCTCCTGGACAACTCGGCTGACCCACAGGCAGACCAGTGCTGCTGTAGCCAAAGAGGCCCAGGAGGTCTGTGGTGACCTGTTTCCAAGCAACAGACATGTGCCCTTTGATTAGCTGTCCTTGGGTTGTCAGATCTGTGATGCACTATACTCAGAGCTAAGGATTTAACAAATCCTAAGATCTACAGTAAAGTTGATAGGTATAATTTTTCTGAAAGACAAACTCCGGAACATTTCTTCTGATAATTTTTTTTTTTTTCTTGGAATGTGGCTACCTAAGCTCCAAAAATAAGCATCCCTTACCTGGTTTATCTTTTCTAACATTTCAATATTCCATTTTCACAATACGAAAATCACTTAAAATACCTCACAGTGCAATTTTTTAACTCTGTAAATTTAAATAGACTTTGATAGGGTGGATTCATCAAGTTTATTTCTCACATCCTCCAGGCTCTGCTGCTCACAGCTTCTAATTTAATTGTCCCCCCAGGCACCAGACATTATTTCTAACAAAAACACCTGCCCTGGATATCTGTTCAGCTGTAATTACCTTTAGCTTTTTTATGAAAACATGCTATGAAGTTAGATCTGAGGACCAGAAAGCCAAACCACTATTAGCAGTAGCAAAGGGACCCTTCACGGAAGTGGTGGGGAGCAAGGTGACTCTGCAGAAACTGGGGGGCTCCTGGCCTAGTGCATATGCTTGGCCCCCACTGAAGGACTCCTGTTGTGTCATCACAAGGAGTGGCCTGACAGTTACAGTTAGCTTTGTACCAGTCAAAAAGCTGCACAAGCATTCTCCCAGGTGGAGACCCTCGGCCAGCCTGAAGGAAAATCACGTCTGCCGAATCTGCCTCCATCATTGTTTCCAGTATTATCTAAAATATTTCCTTTTTCCATAGTCTACCATTTTCCACATATAATTAACAGTTTAGAGTAATACTGATGTGTTAAATGCTTTAGATTTTTTAATTCATTCAATGCTCACAATGATTATTTGTGTGGGGGGGACTATTATCCCCATTTGGCAAACAAGGATATTAAGGCTCAGAAACATTGAAAAATTTTCCCAAAATCAAACAGCTAGAAGGTAACCAAATGGCCTATTAAATACAAGCTAAGGAAATTTATTTTTGTTCATGAATATTTCAGTTTGTTTCTATAGAGAGGATAAGGATCTTTATACACGTATATACAATCAAAAGAAAGAGTTGATTTCAGAAGACATGGATATTGAGGCTCAAGTAAACAAAATGTAGGAAAATCAGGTCATATTGTCAATCTGGTCTCACATGTATGATATGAATCAGCACAGATTTGTCACAAGTGTGCCGTGACTTCCAGTCAAGAGAGAGGGAAAAGCTCTTTGCTGGTACAGAGAGTGTACTAATTACTGGTACAAAGACCAGAAGGAAAATAATTGATTTCCAGGGTTTTTAAAGAGTGAGTATAAGGAGACGCCCTGCTATGGAGTAGTGAACACTCTTCCCAATAGCTTCAGAAGGCTGCACCACACCGCTCTTACTATGTATTTTAACATAGGTTGGTGGCATTATACTACAATATATTGGAATTCCATAAAATTAAATTCATGGGGAAAAGCCATTCTATTTGCATGCAACTATTTACTGATTTATATTTCACTAAGTGGTAAATTTCATTGACATCTAAACAGCCTTATCCAGAATATAATCTATGAAACAACCTATAAAAACAATCCCTAACTTCCCCAGGTTCTCTGGCACCCTCCACTTCGTCTGCTTTTCCTTCTCTTCCTCCTTTTCTTAGCTGGTCTTTCTACTTTCACGTTCCTCCTCACCCTCATCCTCAATCTCCTCCTCTCTCCTCTCTCTCCTCCTCTCTCTCCTTCTCACTCTCCTCCTCAAGTCTTCTCTCTCTTCCTCACACTCCTCCTCACTCTCCTCCTTGCTCTCCTCACACCTCCTCACTCTTCTCCTCAATCTCCTCCTCACTCTTCTCCTCTCTCTCCTCACTCTCCTCCTCACTCTCCTCACTCTACTCCTCATGCTCCTCCTCACTCTCCTCCTCTCCTCACGCTCCTCCTCACTTTCCTCCTCGCTCTCCTCAAACTCTTCCCATTCTCCTCCTCTATCTCATCCTCACTCTCCTCCTCACTCTCCTCACTCTCCTAATCACTCTCCTCCTCTCCTCACTCTCCTCACACTCCTCCTCACACTTCTCCTCACGTTCCTCCTCACTCTCCTCCTCAATCTCCTCCTCACTCTTCTCCTCTCTCTCCTCACTCTCCTCCTCACTCTCCTCACTCTACTCCTCATGCTCCTCCTCACTCTCCTCCTTGCTCTCCTCACACTCCTCTCACTCTTCTCCTCATGTTCCTCCTCACTCTCCTCCTCACTCTCCTCACTCTACCCCTCATGCTCCTCCTCACTCTCCTCCTCACTCTCCTCACACTCCTCCTCACTCTCCTCCTCATTCTCCTCCTCTTTCTCCTAACTCTCCTCCTCTCCTCCTCATGCACTTCCTCACTCTCATCCTCACACTCCTAACGATCATCCTCACGTACCTCCACAAACACAACTACAATCACACACCACTCATCCTCTCTCTCC
>CAUYPK010024058.1:0-12106 GCA_963574355.1 Loris lydekkerianus
TTTTTTGTATGTACTTTTTATGTGTACTACATATATACATATATATTTGTACATACTTTTTATATGTACTACTATATATACTTTTATATATATGAAATTTGAGGCTTTCTATGCTTCAGAATTCAGAATATTTTTGTTTTAGAGACACAAAAATGTAGGAATAACATACTTCATCCCAAAAAAGGGTCAAGAGAATTAGCCTATAATTATGTTTTTCTTCACTGAAATATTAATATTCCCACTAAGATAAATAAGTTCAGGTTAAGAGATTGCTGGAAAATTAGGTCAAGCTACACCAGAGTTTACACCACAAAGTAAATTATAAAGCTATTTAATTTTTAAAACTTTTCTTAGTATAGATAAGAGACTCAGACTAATAATCTTATCGTATGTCTATGGGAAATTAGAATAGATTAGCTCAGCATTTTTACCTGGTTGTATCCAGCAACAAACAAAGCTGGACATTTCAAGAAAATTGAGAATTGAATTTACTCAGAATTAGAGGTTAATAAATGTCTTGGGTGAGAAGTTGAAATCTGTGGAAAACATGTCAGATGACAATGGGACCCCACCTAAGCAGGGAGGCATGAGAAACCAAATACGAACGGCTCAAGGCCTTGAGGTTGTGATGGGGGTCAAGACCAGGTTTATTTGGGGTGAGGAGAACTGAGAAGATAGTGGTGAGTGGGATTTTCAGAGTTCTGAGCCTTGGCTGGGCACAAAAATCAAGGAAGCGATTTTAGGCTCGCCACTATAACCACCATCCACAAGCTTTCATAGACATGCTTAATTGTGCATTTATCCTCCCAAAAGTGAATCCTGGCTTCTCGATTGAGCAAGGCTGTCGACAGTCACAGCTGCCAAGTCAACAGATGGTGTGGGTCTGTGTCACCAGCAGTTTCCAAATGTAAAAATATAGTCATTTGGATGTTTTCTGTGTACAACTGTCTCCTTATTAATCTTCTAAGTGCAGCTGCAAATGGATAATTTCCATGTGTATCACAGTGGCATCCTGGCCATCTTCATTCACATACTTGCAGACCACCTGCCATGTCCCTCGTACTGAGATAGAACTAGTAGAGTGCAAAGAACATACAGCAAAGTCCCTCTTGCATATTTCTCTGATTATTTCATCAATCTATGTTTTATCTAACCAGCTATATTAAAGCCTCTTTGAAGAGAGAGCCATTTTCTTTAACTTTTTTTTTATCCTAGGTAACACATAGCAGCACTTAACACACAAGACATAATGGAAGTTTCCTAAATAGATTTAAAATAAAATCTAATTTACAAGAAATGCCCACAGCAAGGGGGGAAAAAGTACATGCAAGAAGAAAACAAAAACAAAAGCAAACTCAAAGAATGACTCTAGGAAGTGTAAAGCCAAATACAAATAGTTATGATTTGCTCACTGCTTTTGTTTTGTAATCACAATTAGAAAGAACAATTGAAAGTTACTAATCTGTCAATTACCTCCCACCTTGAGGCTAGCAAGAGTCTCAAATTAGAATCTATGCCAAAGATGCCTCCCTTTTCCAATCTATCTTAAACGATCTGACCAAATTAATCTCCCCAAAGCACATTTACAATTTCTCCAGTTTAAAATTATAGACATTCTATTATCCACTGAAAAGCATTCCAAAAATCCTTGGCCTAGCATTGTTTTTAATCCAGTATCATATTGCCCTTCCAACACCATTTTTTAAAAAATTTTGTTTTTCTAGTTAAAACCTGAACACTTTTAGCATAAATGCTTAAAAATAATCCTACTTGCACATATACACATTGATGTTTTCCATGCCACTTTTCAACAAAAGCCTGCATGATACACTCAATTGTTTTCTCTCACTTTGGGATTATTTGCCTCAAGGAAAAAGTTGATAATGAGCGAGAGAAAAGGAATAAAAAGTAAAATAGGAAGAATATGAAGCCAGAGATTGTACTTTAAGCCACAAAAAATATTACCAAGAAGCTGTTAAAATAGCCCATATAAATGGTAGCATAAGGAAATGAGGTTTGGTACTTTGGGGACAGATAGTACAAGCTAAAACCAAGTACCACAGTCACAATTACCACATATATAATTTTGTACCTTTCATTCTGCTCTTTAACGATGGTTCAGGAATTTACATTCCAATATCTTCTGAAATTGTTGAATTTGTTTACTCTCTAGGCACTTCAAATATAACACAATCCAGACAAACCTGGTATCATTGCATGCGCGCACACATGCACTCCTTACTGCTAATTTCCTATTTCAATTTTAATCACATTCTAGTCAGTTGTCCCAGCTAGAAACCTTCAAAGCTTCTTTCAATAACCTCATTCAAAGACTTTTTGCAGGGGGGAGAATTTTGTTATTATACATTGACAAAGTATAGTTATATATATTTATAAGGTGGAAATTATAATTAGGATTTTTAATAAAATATGCAATGAGGAAACTATTTAACACATATCCATCACGTTATTTAAACATGTAAAAAAAATTTTATTCAGAACATTTAAAAATTTTTTTCAGGCATGTATAGTACTCAGTTATTAGCTAGATTTACTACACTGTGCAATCGTTCTCAAAAATAAATCAAACTTTTTTCCTATCTCACTCTGTATCCTTTGACTATCATCTCCCCATTCACCTCATCCAGCTTCTGGTAACCACCAGGCTACTCTCTGCTTCTATGAGTTCACTTGTTTTACACGTAGATGTTTCATAGAAGTGAGAACATGCAGTATTTGCTTTTCTATGTTTAGCTTATTTTATAACATGCTCCAGTTCCAACCATGATGTTGCAAATAACAGAGTTGCTTCCTTTTTAAAGACAGGGTGTATATACCACATTTTCTTTACCATTCATTCGTTAATGGACACTTTGATTCCATAACTTGGCTATTATAAAAAGCACTGTGATGAACATGGTAGTGCAGGCACTTAACCAACGAACTGATTTCAAATCTTTGGGGATAAATACAGAATTTTGTCAAAAGAAGATAGACAAACATCTAAAAAACATATGAAAAAGGGTTCAGCATCACTAATCATCAGGGAAATGGGAATTAAAATCATAATGGGATACCAACTTAACCCCTGTCGGAATGGCCATTGTTAGACAGGTCAAAAAACAAGAGATGCTGTTGTGGATGCAGAGCAAAAGGAACAATTATTAGCATTCTGCTTGTGCATTTGGCTTACTTTTCAAGAGGGCTACTTTTTTTTCTTACTGATTTGCTTCAGTTCTTTATAAATAATCCTTTGTTGAAGGTGTAATTTGTGACTATTTTCTCTCATTCTGTAAACCTAGAAAATAATTTAAAAAAAAAAAACACTACTGATTTTCACCTGTTGATTTTGTATCCTGCAATTTTACTGAATTTGCCCAACAGTTTTAACAAATTTTTGGTGGAATATTTAGGGTTTTCTACATATAAAAATACGTTATAAGAAAATAGCAACATTTTCATTTCTTCCATTCTTATTAGGATGCCTTTTATTTATTTCTCTTTCTTTATTCCTCTTGCAAGGACTCTCAAACATGATGAATAGAAGTGATGAGAGTAGGTATTCTCACCTTATTCTGAATCTCAGAGGAAAGAGTTCAAATTTTTCATCACTGAGTATCATGTTAGCTTTGAGGTTATTATATGTTATATGGCCTTTATTGTGTTTAATTACTTTCCTTCTATACCTAGTTTGTTGAGTATTTTTATCATGAAAGGTTGTTAAATTTTTTCAAATGCCTTTTTTGCATTTAATGAGATGACCATATGATTTTTGTCTTTCTGTTAATGTGGTGTATCACATTATTGATTTGCAATGTTGGATTATTCTTGCATCCCTGGAATAAATCTCACTTGATCATGATTGATGATCCTTTCAATATGTTGTGTTTTGCATCTGTGTTTCTCAAGGATTTTGCATATAGTTTTCTTTTCTTATGATTTCCTTATCTGAGTTTGGTAATACTGGGCTCACTAAAAGAGTTCAGATGTATTCTGAAATCTTTGAATTATCCAGAAGTGGGTGGAGTATTGGTATTAGGTCTTTTCTTTGACGAGGGACTTTTTATTATCAATTTAATCTCCTTCCTTATGATTTGTCTGTTTGCATTTTCAATTTCTTTGTGATTCAGTCTTGGTAGGTTACATGTGTCTAGGAATTTATCTATTTGTATAGACTATCCAATTTGTTGGCATATGATTGCTCATAATAGTTTCTTATGATCCTTCTTTTTTTCTGCTGCCAGTTGTAATGTGTCCTGATTCCAATTTTATTTATCAATATTTGAGTCTTCTTTTTTTTTTTTTTTTTCTTAGTCTAGGTAAAGTTTTGTTGATTTTATTTATCTTTTCAAAATACTAATATTCACATCTATGGTGCATCTTAGAATGGGTACAGGCAAAACTTACTAAATGCAGAATACAAATGCCTACATACAGTAACTAAGAAAATGCCATGAAGGCTACATTGAACAGTTTGATGAGAATATTTCGGATTGTATATGAAACCCACACATTGTACCCCTTGATTGCACTAATGTACACAGCTATGATTTAACAATAAAAAATAAATAAAAAGATTCTTCAGACTCATGAAATCAGAATTCTAGGAGGATGAGTTGGACCCAGGAATCCAACAGGTACTTTCTATTTATGCTAGGATTTGAGAATTAGTGCCAAACCCAGCTATCAAAGCGATGGAAGCACCTGAGAGCTTGTCAGCAATGCAGACTCTCAGACCCCACCACAAGCTTCCCAGGGGCTGTGTTTGCATTACAGCATGAGACATCCTGGTCTTGCAGGTCATGGTCTACTGGGATAGAAATATGCATAGGGTTCAAAAGATGCACAGTGAAAGGTGGATGAGGGCAAAAGCACTTTGCAGAGACACTCAGGGGCTAGAGCCATGACTTGGAGTTTGTTAGAGAACTAAAGGGGCAGGAGAGGTGTAAATCATCCTGCAGAACAGCCTGGTACACTGCAGCATTTTTCAGAGTAGATGCTTAGTAAATATTTGTTGATGGGTTATGAGACATAGGGTGCAGGCCTACTGGGCTGCCCAGAGAGATGGCTGCTTCTGAGATCCACCCTGAGGCTTAGTGGGGATACCCGGGGTCCAGGAGTTTGATACTTGACTTCAGACCTGGCTGCAATGCTGAGTTGGTGAGACAATGAGAAAAAGACTTGCCTGTTCCTGACGGGGGTAGAAATTGGGACCCCTAGAAAGAGGGCTGCTTGGCCGTATCTATCAGAATTTGAAATGTATCTTTGGTTCTGGCAATTCCACTTCTAGGAATTTATGAGTATTTACACACGTGGCAGAAGATGATGGTATGTTTGATATGTAGGAGACGTGGTTAGTGCCCCTGGAGTGGAACCTTGTGTGTTGATACAAACGCCGCCCCCCAGGCTAGAGGACCAAGGGAATGCCCGAAGGCAATGTTCCACGTGCATGGTGCACTCTGAGTGAGCTGTGGAGGCCCCACTGTGACAGCGCCCATGTCTCTGGAGGAGGCACAATGAACTGCTAATATCTGTGGTCTCTGGTGAGGGGAACTGGATAGCTGGGAAAGAGAGAGACAAAGACTTATTTTTTCACATGATTTTGTGTCATTTGACTTCTGTAGCAGGTAAAATATTGTCTGTCTAGCAGATCTCAGAATGTGGTTCACGCATCCCCTGGGCATTCCCAAAACCCATTTGGGGGTCCCTACCATCTTCCCTGTTCCAGCTATGCATCTGTGTGAAGCTGGTTTTTATTCACAGACTTCCCAAGCAACATGTCACACCAGATTACATGCAGAAGGAGTTATGGGAATCCAACTTTTATTAAGGTGGGCATTAGGGAGGTTTGCAAAAATGGAAAATGATGCCACTTTTGTCACTAGTATGTTTCACTTTGGAACATAATGATTTTCAAGAAAGTGCTATATATATTTACATGTAACAGTTTTATTATTTTAAGTGAATGATTGAATTTTTTAAAGTTCTCAATTTCTACTCTAATAAATATTAGTACTTGACATAAACAAAAGCTCTTTGATGCCTTCAGTTTATAGACTCTAAAAACTTCTGAGACTTAAAAAGTTTGGGAAGCTGTGAGCTAAGGTAGACCAGCTTATCAAGTTAAATGATTTAAAACTTGTGGTTCTGCCTGTTCATAGCTAATGAGCTGGGATATATTAACTATTTTTCTTAACCTAACACTTTTCTCATCTTATGGACATTAATAAAATGATGCTCACAAAGCATTTAGCACATAGTAAGTCAAAAATAAATAAATAAATGAATGCCGTTACTATGATTCTCTTTTGTTAAACTCAGACTATCCACCTCTGTATTAATGGTATTAATTTGGCATCTTGAACTTGGTTATGGGGAGAGTATTTACACTAGCAATTGTAAATGCTGTTATATTAAGCATACAGTGTTGAGGTTTTTGCCCCCAGAGAGGTCGTTGTTTACACGTACCAGCACACCACTGCAGGGTCTCAATAAGCCACTAATGTACAGGGAAGATGCTGACATTTCCTTAATCTTAAATCTTCAAGGGCAAAGGTATTTATAACAACAAATTTTGCACCTAAGTTTATACAAATCTGATTTTGGCATAAACTAGCTTTTACTTGAATGTCAGCCCTTCTTACAACTAGCTGGGCCCAGTTCCCTGGTTGTGGGGGCATCCCTGCACATGTGAGGCATGCTGCTCATGGCCCACCGCAGCCCAGGTGAGGAAAGAGCGCCCCCCACGGGCCCGCCCCAGCCCAGTGCAGACACGCCACTCACCTGCCCACAGCAGCCCTTGCCTCCTTCATGGAGAGGGGCCCCGGCCTCGCCCCCAGGGTGTTGGCTGGGTTCTACTTTAAGACACCCAGACAGAAGTTCAAACCACACGTTGGTGCCTTCAGTTGAGACATCTTGTACCCAATTCATGCTTTTCTTTCCTGGACTTTAAGTCTTTTTTTTTTTTTTTTTTTTTTTCTTCTCATTTTGTGGTCCTCGGTAGAGTCTTGTGGCATCACAGCTCGCAGCAACCTCCAGCTCTTGGGCTTTAGGTGATTCTCCTGCCTCGGCCTCCCGAGTAGCTGGGACCACAGTTTGGCCAGGGCCAGGTTTGAACCTGCTACCCTCTGTATATGGGGCTGGCGCCCTACTCACTGAGCCACAGGTTCCGGCCTGGACTTTTAGTCTTGTTGCTGCTACGTATCTTCCTTTTCCCACTGTGGGTTTTTTCTATGTGTGTGGGAGGGGGATGGGGGGGCAGAGTAGGAGTATTTTGTTTTGTTTTCTGTGCTTTATTTTGAAAATTTACTCTTTCCCAAAAACTCTCTGCTAGTTTTCCTGTCATTGAAATGCAGGTTCAGATCTTCCCGCTGATAATTCTATGCTTTTTTTTTAACCACTGGCAGGACCAGACCTACCCAAGACCCCTTAAGACAAAGAACAGAGAGGGTCCATGAAAAGCTTTATCCTTCTGGGCCCTTACCGACCATGGCCCCGCACTTAGCCCTGTGTGCCTTTTCTCTTCCTTCCCGCACACCCCCAGTCCCTCCCTATCCCCTCTCTTGCCTCTGCTGTCCAGGCAGTGACCCCTGAGCTTCCTCCACAGAGCCTGGCATTGAAGATTCCCGCTGATGTCTGGGCAGGAGTCAGACCTGACGATCAGATGGGCGGGCCTCCCAGGCTATCCCAGTCTCTAGGTCCCCAGGCTATCCCAGTCTGTAGGACCAGGGGCATTGTGCTCTCTGTATCAAAGGGCCCAGGTCCGAATTCCTACTTTAGAACAGTGAGACAGAGGGAGCACTGTGTGCCATGCCACGCCACCAGCCTACATTCACCCAGCTGCCACACCTTCACCCACACCCTACGGTGTGTCCAGGCCTGGTGACTAGGTGGAGGTGGGGCCATGGGCTTTCACAGGAACTTTCTGCCATTCTGGGCACACGACTTGTCCAGCATTATGATTTGGGGATGTTACGGGGAGAAGGCCTGGCAGGCAGCTCAGTTGCATTACTCTTTCGTTTATTTTCCCTCCCTCTTGCTGCTGCTGTGCCTTCTGAGGCCACCAACCAGGCAGCCGTAAGCTTCCCTTTGAAGGTACCACCAGGCTAGCAGAGAACTCAGGAGAAAAACTTCCAGCGTCCCCTGCTCCTTCTAGGCCCTGCCCCAGAGATATGGCACCCTAGGAACTGGGCTCTAACTTCTGACATGGTGAGTTGCCAGGCACACCGTGTCCCTCGCTTTGTCCAAGCAGCAGCAATCGCAGTGCCCGGCAGCAGGCAGCGGTGCTCCAGCACAGCAGACCTGCGTTTGAACTTCGGCTCCAGCCGTATGGCTCTGTACGTGGGGCTGGCAATTTCTTTACTACTTGTCTGAGCCTTGGTTTCCCCAACTGTAAAATAAGGATAGTAATATCTTCTTCTCAGAGTTGCTACAAGAATTAAATGTGATTTATATGTGTCTGGAACTTGTTAGGTGTTCAGCTGATAGCTATGTGTCTATTTTCTCACCCTAAATGTTGATCAAACTGGTATTTGTTGGATGTCTTCCATATGCAAGAAAGCTGTCAAGAAACTCTCCCTCACAAGCTGAAAAGGGGAAGGAGAGGGTGTCTTAAGGAAGAGCTCTAAGAACTTCCCCTCCAGGTTTAGCCCAAGTTAACACTTCCAGTCCTGTACGCCCAGTTTTAGAACTCTTCACGACTGAATTTACATGCTTATCTGATATGCTGCATGCTGTTATATCACGTCACCTGTATTACATCTTTTCTCTTTACCTAGATTGTAAGCTTCTTGGCAGCTGGGCCCACGACCAGTCCTTTTTTTTTTTTTTTTTTTTTTGCAGTTTTGGCCAGGGCGGGGTTTAAACCTGCCACCTCTGGCATATGGGGCCGGCGCCCTACTCCTTTGAACCACAGGCACCACCTGGACCAGTCCTTTTTTGTGTGTTTTCCACAGTACCCAGCACTGAGCTGCATGTATAAAGAAACAGGTGGTTTGATGTAAGGTCTTGCTGATTAAGGTGTGTGTGTGACCATTGGTAAATACGGTTTACCACCTTTTATTCGGAGTGATATTATCATGTGTCACTTAAAGAAATTTGTTTTTCCTTTTTAGCCTGTCTTATTCAGGGAGCAAGAAATCTCTCTGGTCCTGAGAAAGAGGGGAAGGATAAAGGAGAGAAACGTTAGATCCTGTGGCTGGCCTAGAACTCGGACAGCGGCAAGGTCTGGGACACAGACAGAGGGACTCAAGGATGGTAGGTGCCTTAAGCAGGGTTCAGAAACTTAAGCTCAGAGGTGTTGCAAATAGAGTCCCCACCAGGTGTGATCAGCAAGTTCCAGGACTGGATTGGAATGAGAAGAACTGCCTACAGCTAGAAACAGCTCAGAGAGCTGTTGGGATCAAGGTCTTACATACAAAGTAGGTCAAAAACTTCGATTACCCTGTAAGAAAAAGACCAACAACATATTTTTCCCCCATAAGCAAAAGACTTGATCAGGAACTTCACAGAGGAGGATATCCATGTTGTGCTTGTGAAAACAAAAGGACACAGCATGCTCTAAGATTCTGAAGCAAGGTGGGCTCATTAAATGAGTGAGACTATGTGAGAGATTTGAAAGCAATTAAAGTAATACAAAAGAAAGCAAATATAAAGTTAGTGAGGGGGAGAGTTACATGCTATGGCAATGCGCTCGCCCAATCAGCACAAGCCTATGGGATGAATCAGCAGGCTGAATTGCAACTGCTGGGAGGTTTGTCCACAAACCAGTAAAGAAAAGCCATATACAACTATAATACAGTCAGGAGCTGGGAAACCCAAGAACAGCCCACCAGAGTCTCAGCTGGGGTAGTTCCTGGGCAGTGTGTCTACTCCAGGGGTGAGACTTCAAGTCCCTGTTCTAGGGGCTCTCCCTTTTATTGCTCGAAAGAATAATGCACAGGGGTTTGTGTACAACTCAAATATGAGTCAAAAGCCTGGGATGTTTATCATCCCTCCTGGCAGAGTGACCAAGTCCCCTTGAAGAGCGTAAACACCCTCCAGAAATCCTGACCCTCAAGGACACTTGTATAAGAGACCTCAGCTTTTATCCTGAGAACAGGGCAAGATGCCAAGGTCAGCAAGTGAACAAAGATGGAGCCGCTCATGCTGAGTTTGGTCAACTCACTTCACTTTCCCTACAATGTACGTGAAAAGGTGCTCCATATCTGTAATCATTTGAGAAGTGCCAATTAAAAACACAAATGAGTAACAGCGTATACCCACCCCAAAGCAACAACAACAAAAAAACAAAACCCCAACAATAGATAATACCGAATATTGGAGCAACTAGAACTCCCTACGCAGCTGGTACAAGTATAATTTGATATAACCACTTGAAAAACACTGTTTAGCATATGTAGAACTAAACACATGCTTTCCCTATGACCTAGCAATTTCATTTTTAGGTGAATATCCAAGAGAAACCTAAACCTTTTGGTTTACCCAAAAGAACGTTCAAGAATATTATCCATAATAGTCCCAAACTGGAAATGCCAAATTCCTACCAATGGTCAAATGGATAAATTAGTTATATGATGTGATTCTATATAGTGAAATAAAAGAACAAACTACCACTACCCCATACTACATGACCTCCTTTATACTCAACAAGAAAAGTCGAAACTTGTCTGTAGCAATACAAGTGAAATTACGATGACCTCTGTGAAAGTGGGAACTAACTGGGAAGAAGCACCAGGAACATTCTGAGCCTCTGGTAATGTTTGGCCTCGTGCTTACTGTATATACTCGAGTATAAGCCGAGTTTTTTCGGCTTATACTCGAGTATATACAGTATGCAGAAACTTAAGATTAGCACACTTGAGGCATTTTACTATATGTATGCTACATTTTAATTTTTGAATATTTAATTTTTTGAGGTAAATTGCCAAGTAATGTCATTGCTGGATCATGTTGTAAAGCACATGTTTGTAAGAAGGTGCCAGAGTGACTGTATTATTTTATGTTCCCAGCAGGAATGTGTGAGTAATCTAGCTTCTCTGCATCTTTGCCAGAAATTTTTTTTTTTGTTTGTTGGTTTTGGAGCTTGGGGTTCTTAAATTATTTTTTATTTTAGCAACTCTGGTAGGTGCGTGGTAATATTTCCTGGTAGTTTTGATTTACATTTCCCTAATGGCTAATGATACTGAGCTTAGTTGCTGTGTATCTTCTTCAATGAAATATTTGTTCAATTGTTCAAAAAATACTTTTATTTTCTTGGAGACAAAGGCCCACTCTGTCACCTTGCTAGAGTGCAATGGTATCATTTGTAGCTTGCTGTAACTTCAAATTCCTAGGTTCAAGTTCCTAGGCTCAGCCTTTTCAAGTAGCTGGGAGCACAGGCACATACCACCAGGCCTGGTTTGTTTTTCTATTTTTTGTAGAGACAGAACGTCAGTTTTGCTCATCTTAGTCTCAAACTCCTCTGACCTCAAGCAATCCCCCTGTCTTAACCTCCTGACTTTGTCCATTTTCTAATTTAATTTTGTTTGCTTTTTTTGCTTTTGAGCTTCGAGAATACTTTATATTCTACATACAAATACCTTATATTTAGAATATTTTGTTAGATACGTTGTTTGGAAATATTTTCTCTAAGTCTGTAGCTTGTCTTTTGATCTGCTTAACAGGCTTTTTAACAGAGCAAAGTTTTAAATTTTGATGAAGTCTAATTTATCAATTTTTCTTTTAATGGATGGTGCTTTTGATATCAAGAAAATCTAAGAATACCGTACATGCTCAAGTATAAGCCGACTTTCTTTGGCTCAAAATTAGTGCCGAAAAACCCAAACTCGGCTTATACTCGGGTCATACAGTTATTTGATTCGGTGATTGTGATTTAGCTTCATTACCTGTTAAGCTACAGTTTTCTGCACTTTATTTAAAGTTTTAAAGTTGTTGTTGCTAGTTTACAGTTTTTCTTTAGCAATACATATTGAAAAGCATTTAACCTACTGATTCCTCAATTATTGTAGTTGTTTTGGGTATAATTTTTATTTTTGAAATTTACCAGTGGCTGCTGCATTTTCTACCTCAGCTTATACTGGAGTCACTATGTTTTCCCAGTTTTTAG